>BGNK01002141.1:0-112157 GCA_003297005.1 Symbiodinium sp. clade A Y106 | reverse complement strand
CAACAGCTTGAAACCCTATGTCGGAAAATTGAACTGCACAATTGAGAAAATTGGTTTTGGCCTTCAAACCCCACTGATCCAGCCCCCAAGGATCCAACCCTCAAAACGAGGGTGTCGACTTTCTCGGCCTCAAGCATAGATTGACCACTTGTTGCTGGTTGAACGATGGCATGCTCGAAACATCATGCTATGAGATGTCCAACGTGGCGCCGAGATACATCCTTGCGCTTCTTCTAGGCTTTAGCTGGTTGGCAAGCTTCTGCTGCACCGACGGATTCACAGGTCTTCTTTGCCTCTATAACATGGCGTCTAAGCTTAATTTGAGGCTTGGGATTTGGGAGGACTCCAACTCACGAACAAAGACACTACTTTGTTTCCGATGGAGTTGCTTTTTTCGGCTCTGAACTTGCCCACGCCACGACAGCCTGCAGGACTCCTGAGAAAACATGTCCAACCCACAAAGCATTCGATTATCAAGCCCATCAAGCTCAACCTCCCACAAACACGATTACGAAAGCACCCTGTGTCCTTGTCTGGCGGAGGCTCTTCAAAGCCGCGTGCTTTTTCATGCGCGAGGGCAGCTTTACGAGTGGAACATTTCTTCCCATCTGGTGCAACCCATACACCTGGGCATGGATGTACAACTCGCCGAACAGTTCGACCTACCCCAAGCCGGTGTATTCACGAGAAACACGAGAGGCTGAGGCTGACCATGCTGAGTCTCTGTATGAAGTCATCACTTTTGCCCCCCGACAAGTAGATCCGAGGCTCGACTTCCCACCCCATGGCGCGCAATGGCCGCACCAAACTACGAATCAAGCCTGATCACTGTACCGACCGCTGCAAAGCTAACAGTCTTGTGATGGGCTGTTATAATTTGGCACGGATACGAGAGTCAACAAGCTGAAGTTGACCAGTAAGGCGAGCCAAGACCCCTGCACCGAAACATGCATGCCCTCACTAATTAGGCAGTTCCTTTTCGCGTCTCTTCCGCGCCGCTTTCGCGCACCTTTCGCGCGCGAGGGTTTTGCATACTTTTATATAGTCGATTTGAGGTTTGTATAAATTTACAGAGAGCGGTTTTAGAACAGCCCCCACTACATACATACATACATACATACATACATACATACATGCATACATGCATACATGCATACATGCATACATGCATACCTACCTACATACATACATGCATACATACATACACACATACATACATACATACATAGACAGATAGTCTACAAGATAAGGTCGGTGTTCTCTTCGCTGTTGAAACGTTTTGAGGGGCTCAGTCCTCTTGTCCAAAGAATTTGAGCTAGCCAGTCGTATAGCTTTAGTGGGAAACAAGTAATCAAAACAAGGAGCCACAATCCACAACAGAGGGCGAGGTCTGGCAAAACTCGAAAATCAAATATAGATTCCTGCAAATTCAATCAACATCCAAATGAAGGACTCATATTTCAGTACTTTGGTGCCCGAGCGATCATACAAAAAGGCAGCCCATGTTTGAGCTGTATCCCCTTATGAAGCACGGTATCCTGTTGCGAATTGTCGAGTTATGCCAAGGAGCTCAATTGAAAATGTTGCAGAATCAGGCTTTTACCGGAGAACCTGGACAAACCAATTGAAAACACACCCAAACCCTAAACCCTAAGCCCTAAACCCTAAACCATAGCAAATCCGTTCAAGGGCCCTTGAAAGACTTCTAGTTGGTACGAATGTTCAGACTTTCAGCCTTACGGTTGATGGACAAAATCCTGCATTACCCATTATAAGGAATATACCATAATTCCCATAGTTTAGGGTCCTTAAAGTAATGCAGGATTTTGTCCATCAACCGTATCACTGCTCTGATGCCTGGCTACCGAACAAACTGGCTTGGGCAGGCCTTCAGGTACTCAGTGTCTGGGCATAGGGGCACGACCAGACTGAAAGAGAGAAGAGGACACCATAGTAAAACCTTTCTCGAATTTTGCACTGTTGCATGTATGATTGCAATTGAAATCATAATGGCAGAAGAAATCAACACACAGAACGAATGCAAGGTACGGTAGCCCCCTCCCCACACCCTACCAAGCGTCTCGACGCCGGAACGTCAAAGTGACATATGGTTGATCATCCTGTGCGAGGACAGTTTGGCGGCTCACCCTTCAGTTTAGAGCTGCCTCGTTCTGCAACGCCCCCAGCCGAAACACATGGGTAATTCTCTGAATTAAGGTTACCTTTTTTCGAACCCCAAAATAGTACGGCACCCTTACAGAAAGGACCCTCTGAATTTAGAGAACTATCCACAAGAACCGTGTAGCTCAAACCTTCCAAAACCCCAGACCTGTAATGCCGAGAGCATCCGAGAACCATAACGACGTGAAGCCCCAAGGTGTCAAAAGCAGATATGGGAATTTCCGAAAATAGGGGGACCCTAATATGGTACCCTAAATAGTAGGATCCTTATTATAAGGACCCCAAAATACGGTACCCCCGATTTTCGGAAACTCCCATATATGTGCCGGACATGGTAGATTGGTAGCTCCCGCGAAACCCCACCGGCTCCGAACCCTAAACCCGAAGCAGAAGTACCAACAGCCAACCGAAAACAGTCAAAAACCTCACGGGACCCCTATATAACCCTTAGGCGTTCAGGGCAGGGATGAAATCATAAGGACCTTTAGGCGGGTAAGGGGGAGGGTAGGGGACTATACTTCCTTAAATAAGCCTTATGAGGTCCTTATTATGGACATTAAGGCCCCCCTACCCCCCTAAGGGTCCCCATGATGAAGCCACAGAGCCCTGCACACGCGAATCCCACCTTGTCATCGTCATCGGCAGGCTCCGATTCAGCCTTAGTGGCTTCGCAGGGTTATAAGGGTTTAGGATTCAGGGTTTAGGGAGTGCCGGGCCCATGATGTACCCTGAATCCTAATCCCGGAACCCTCTTAAACCTAAACCCGAAAACCTGGAAGCCCTAAATTTAAAAAACCCTAATCCCTAACCCGAATAACCTACCTTTTTAAGGACTTATACAAGGAAATCGTAATAGGGAACCTTAAACAGGAAGGTTTTATAGGGTCCAGGTAATCCCTAAATCCTCTTAACCCCCAACCCTAAACCCTAATCCCTAGATCCTAAACCCTAAACCCTAATCCCTAAATCCTCTTAACGCGCAACCCTAAACCCTAATCCCTAAATCCTCTTAACCCGCAACCCTAAACCCTAATCCCTAAATCCTCTTAACCCCCAACCCCTGATGATGGAGGTCACCTTCCAGGGGCTTCTCGAAATTTCCTGTCCTGTCCAGGATTTGAGGTTCAGGGTCTACCTTGACCCACCCAAAGCTGCTTTTTTTTTGTAGGGTTTCCCTATAAATCTATATTCGGGTTTATAAGAAGAACCTGCAGAAGCCCAGGCGTTAGCATGGAGGATCGAATCTTGAAGCCAACATTAGGACTGCCTGAAGACTCCAGGTATAAAGACCATACCTATGACTCCAAGCATACAAAAAGACGTCTGTACGTTTTGGGGTTGGGATTTTTGAGGGTTTGAAGGCTTCGAAAAGATGCCATGGGCGTTGTGGCGGCCTCTGTTCAGCACGCCTCTCCTGACAATGACCATATCAGGGCTGAGAGCTGGCGCAGAGTCCCAGGAGCCGTGTGGCAACTTGAAGATGTCTTAATCATTACCTTAGTTGCTGAGTTCATAAGCCCCAAAAAGTATATACTTTCAGTTTTATAGTGGGTAATATTATCCCAAAAAGTGTAAAGTGTATCCACTCAGCTACTAAGTTACTTTCCACTCCGTGATTGAACTAATCTGCCCAACAGATCGCCTTATTAGTTGTAATGCGGCGTACATCACCTGGCAAATCTGGTGTTTCATGACCCACACGAACTTGAAAAACAACGTCCGTGGCGGCATCGCTGTCATAATGATGTGCGAGGCCACCTGACCAGCTTGTCGCGCAACGGCCTGGCAGATCTGACGTCGCCGTCCAGCTCAGCCCGGCCCGGCCCCCCCAGCCCAGGCCTGTTCCCGAAACACAAAAGCACTAGTTCCCAAAACATAGTGTGGTTGATCGAAAAGGGATTAGAGTTGAAGTGTAGATTTTGCTTCCGAGAAATTCTTCTGCTTCCGGAAATCCCCAGCCTCCCGATGCATCAACTCAAACCCAAGACCAAACATGAAACCTGTCAAAACTTTCGGTCAAAATTTATTGGCACCCAAACAATTTCTATAAAAAAAGGTTAAAACCCTAAAACCTAAAATTGCAGGTTCCCCAATGGAAGTTCTAAAACACCCACAGTCAACCCTGCTGTGGGAACCTGATTAAGAAACCCTGGCCCTATATCCCCAATATATTAGGATTCAAGTAAGGAAGCCTAATAGAGACCCGAGGTTTCTTAATCGGGTTGCTATATTAACCTCTATCCTAACCCCCCCACCCCCCATNCCCCCCCCCCCCCCCCCCCCCCCCCCGTGAAAGACCCAAAACCCGAAGAAGCTCATGAATCACTCAACCCTAAACTCCAAGAAGCCTGTAGACCCTAAACACGAAATCCCTAAACCCTAAATCCCTACATCCTAAACCCGTAAATCCTAAACTCTAAACCCCAGTAGACCCCGCACTCCCCCGAAAGGACCCCGAGTAAGGTCCCGGCCTCTGGCACAGCGACCGAGGCCATCGAGATGGGCGACGTCGGCGCGGATTTCCCAGCCTGGTAGGGAGTTCCTTGAGACCCGCAAAGGAACCCTTAAAGGGCTTCAGGAATCGGCGCCTTCCCTTTCAGTGTTCAGGATCAAGATCTTAGAGAATAGGGCTATCGTGCCTTTGGGGATTATAACCGGGTTTAGGTCGATCACAGCATCTTGCGTGTGTGGACTGACCGCAACGCTAAACCCTGAGCCCCTAAACCCTAAACCCTAGAAGGTTGGCCTGCTCGGGCTCCTCAGCGTCCTGCAGATTCCAAGGATGTTCAGCGAGTGTACTCAGACAGAGCTTCGGACACTTTACTTGAAGGCCTCCACCCTAAAACCTACAAACCCTAAACTGTAGTCTGGCTTAAACCCATGCCCCCCCCATGATAGCCTGCGATGCCTTTAGCATGTAGAAAACTCGCAGTTCACACACCCCAAGATGGTTCCAAGGTATCTCCTTGATAATTCGGGCTCACCACCACGAACTGCTTACACTAAAGAACACCGTGAAAGAGCTCACAAGGGACTTTCCGGCGAACCGAGAACACATCTTACAGAGACTACTGAACCCCTGGCCCTAACTCCAAACCCGAATAGGGCAGAACCCTCGTGGCCCCATTGCTATGATTAAGGCCCCTGTGTTACACGAACCCATAAGAAGGGCATTTTCCTGTCTGTATGGAACCGTTGGGTGTATAATGAGATATAATGAGCCAGTCTTTCGGAGGGCATAGGCTTACCAACCAGGACAGACACACATGTGGCACTCAGGAGGTGTGCGTAGTCAGCGTAACCAAAACAGCATGAAAACTCCAAAACTCCAAACTCTAAGCTTCCTCGAGCCAGCACTACATGCGAAGCCTAAACCTCAAACCCCTTATCATGGACCCCTCAAACAACCCTGTCACTAACATTGCCAAACACCATAAAACCCTTAAAACACCCTTCACGTGTCTCCATTCGAAATGCTACTTGGAGCTTCATGGGTAGGTATAAGTGGGGTTCTAAGTAAGGTAACTATACTTCTAACCCTTATTAGGGGACTTATGACTTGTAACTACCCATGAACCTCCAAGTATAAACTCCTGAACCCTAAACCCTAAACCCTTAAAAAGCCCTAGAGGTCTCTTCATTCGAAATGCTCAGACCACGAACCCGCTGAGTATGACTCCTTCGCCTCGGCTACAGCTCCAGCGAAAGACGCGGACTCTGCCACACCTCAACGGGGCTGAGCTTTGGAGTTCATTACTGTAGGGGGCCTTAATAATTAGAACAGGGACCCCCTTTAAAGGGTTCCTTAAAGGGCTCTGTAAGGGATCTATAGTGTAGGGGCCTTAATAATTGAATAGGGTTTTGGGGTACACTATATTATATTATAGTTATAGTAATAAGGACCCCCCCAAAAAAAGAAATATATATATATATATATAGAATAGGTAATTATGAAGGCCTCTATATTAGATCATTTGGGCTCTAGGAAATATAGGGCTCAGGGTTAGGCTTTTAGCCTGGGCTTGGGAGTTCATTTTACATTACAGGTTTAAATGGGATGTTGTAATTTTACTTCTTTGGGGCTTAGACAGTCTATATGCAGGTTTGGATGGGGCTTAAAGGAGGCCCAGGATACAATAAACTCCCTGTTCATGTCATTGAAATGCTGCATATTCAAAACCTAAACCCTGAACCCTTCAACCCTAAGCCCCATCAACTCTAAACCGCAAGCATAAACCTGGGTTGTAAAGGCTGCGGCCTGGCTACTAGCACTCCCTGTGCAAGAAGGAGGCTATCCTCCGAGCTCGAATCTCTAAACTCCCAAACCCTAAACCCCTAAACCTCTAAACCCGAAACCCTGCGCCCCTCAATTCCGGGTTCAGGGTAGAAGAAAACCTTAAATATTAACCTACAACTGTGGATCCTACACCCTATCTCTCTTCTTCAACAACCGAGCCCCAACAAGTTCAAACTTTCTGAGATAGAGAACATAATTTAAAGTTTAAAGTTCCCCCGTTCACTATCTAGGCTATAGCTGCTAAATCCCCCATCAGCCGAATCCCGAAGTAAGTGAAATTTCCCAAGACCCAAGCACTTCGCACCTCTTGAAGAGAATCCGAAAGGAAATCGTACTAAGAAGCCAGCTTCTAGTTCATGCTTGCGACAGTGCGAAAAATTCTTAATTTTGATTCCGTATTGGGTTTAAGTACCCAGTTGGGTTTGGGTTTACAGTTTTGGGTTTACGGTTTTGTGTTGAGGGTTTGGGGTTTCGGATTTAGAGAGGGTTTAGGGCCGTTTCAATAGAGGTCGGATTAATTTGCAACAACATCCCGGCATAGTCCCCGTCTAGAGGCTACAACCCCAAACCCTGTCGCATTTCATACCCTACCCTTTCTATAGACATGCAGGTACGGGTATGACCCTAAAGACACAGTCGAAGCCCGAAGATCCCTCAAGACGGACGCCTGGATCCATGGTGCAAGCGGTGCTCACGCTGATCCGCGGCTTGAATCCCTGGCCGGACATTGACATGCTATGCGGGTGTAGGTATGTCAGGAGGGTTGACGGCTTCCAAGAGCTACATTCTGGAATTCGCCCCCAAACGACCATCCTGGTAATGGTTTTGGGGTCATTATTCCACAATAGGCCTTGACTTTGTGAAATGGCTTCCTGCCTGAATGATGAGTGCTATGCTTCCTCGGGCTTAATATTGAACCCGAACCACATAGAAGCCATGAGGCACAAAACCCTGCAATCGATGAACCCAAATCGACCCCCAAAGCTGGATGCGCGACCTGGTGCTTTCAACAACTCGGTGACCGCACTACTAACCCCAACCCAGACCCCCGGGAGGATCTAAAAAGTAGATCCCCTAATTTGGGACACTAGCTACTAAAGGGTACTTTATAGGAACCCCCTTAAGGGATCTACTTTTTGGATCCTCCCGGGGGCATGCATCCTCCACAAGGCCTAGCCTCGGGGTTTGGCAAAAAACCCAGAAAGATTCCTTGTAACTACCCCTTTAACAACTCTCATAAATCCTCTGCAAAGGAACATCCATAGCAGCCTTTCTAGAACCTGTACAGAATCCCTACCTGAAGGACCAAATGACCCTTAAAAGTGGGGCCCTAAACCCACAAACTATGGATCCCTATATGGTATATGAGCCTTAAACCCTTTTAGGGTTCATTTCGTCCTTATCCCTAACTCTAAACCCTAAACCCTAAAGCCTAAAATCCCTACAATGACAGCTGTCAAAGAGGAGCCCTATTCTCACCAGAAAAGTCCCCAAAGCCTGAACTCCGAGCCGGAAATCCTCAACCTGACCCGAACCCCTTTTTAGTGGAGCCCTTATGGTTTGGGTTTAGGGGTTTAGGGGTTTAGGGGTTCAGGGTTTAGGGGTTTAGGGTTTAGGGGTTTGGGGGTTCAGGGGTTAGGGTTTACTGGGCATTTAAGGTATATTATAGGGTAGTCGGGGGGTCTAGGAACAGCCGAAGCACATTCCGACGCACCCCCGTCTTGTTCGCGATGTCAGACTCCAACGAGGCCTCGTGCGAAAGGTGCCCCTTGTCAGGAACCCTTCAAGGGGACCTGTACAGGTACCAGTAAACCCTCATAGTACCCTTGACTGGCACCTTGAAAGGTACCCTCCCTAAATAGGAGTCCGTGTCCTTTAAGGGCTCCTTTAAGGGCTCAACGATTTTTTCCTGAGGGTTCCGCAAAGAGTCCACGAAGGCTACCACGGGGGCTACGCTCTTCTATAAGAGAAGGTGTTTGAGGTTTTAGTTATTTGTTTAAGACACAGCCAGTTGTTGTTGGTTTTTGGGGGTTTAAGGTGTATTTAAGCCAGAACTGTTTTAGGGGGGTTAGGGGTCTCCTTGAAGCGCCAAAGCTCGCTAGCTCTGGAATCCTCAGGAAACGAGTCAAGCCAAAGAAACCACCAAGCATGTTCCCAAAACAAGCTAGCTCCTTCATGCTCTCAATTCATGAGTTCCTAGATTTTGCTCAAACAAGACCATTACCAAAGCCCTGAAGCCCTTAACCCCAAAAGCCTCAAACCCAAAGCCTAAACCCCTAAACCCTGAATCCCCCTAAACCCCTAAACCCTAAACCCCTAAACCCCTAATCATAAACCCCTGAAGCCCTAAGCCCTCAACCCCTAAACCCCTAAACCCCGCAGTCCTAAACGACCGAATCCGGCCTCTGAGTCAAAAGACGGCGGACTGGCCTGATAGTCCTAGTTCATGGTTGGGATAGGATTTAAAACTTTAAATCTGTATTCCTTATTGGCTTTCAGTACCCATAAAAATGTAAAATGTTACCCAACTATGACAAAGAGTCTGTGAAGGTGGGCAGATGCGGCACCTCTTTGCCTTTCTCCTGCTTGCTTTCAGGCTCTAAGCGTAGGGTTAGGGCGTCGAGAGAGGTCGGGGTTTAGGGTTCTTGGGTTAAGGCTCTAAGCTTAGGGATTTGGGGTGTCGAGGTTTGGGGTTTCGGGGCTTGCTGCTGGGCTTCAGGGTTTCGGGGCTCTTAAACGCGAGCAGAAGCGTTGTTCGGGTTAGGACTCCCAGAATTTGGAGGGATTTAAGAAGCCAGGTACTGTAGTATGTTTGGACGCTTAGCGTCAAACAAGCTGACAGCTTCAGGACTGTGGCTCAGATTTAGGCAGATTCAGGGATTACAACTCAGAATAAGGAACCCTCAAAGTAATATAGGGGCCTCAATCAGGAGAACCGGGGTTGGGGGTACATTATACTGTATAAATAAAAATATATATATATATAACTATATGATGGAACCTTAGGACATGATTTCGATAACTATTCAGGCATCTATATCGGGGTTTCTTAGGGGTTCACGGCCTTCGCGCCTGCACAGCCTCAACAACTGGAAGACTCTTCCTTGCATATGACAAGGTAAACTTGCCAGTCTGCTGATGGACGAAGTCCTGCACCGTAGAACATATGATGTAATATACCCCACATTCGCCATCCTCACTACTAAGGCCACTCCAATGCATATTAATGTGCACACTGCATCACCTGGGAAAGAGCGAGGGGTTTAAGGCCTCATGACCACTTCAAGGGAGCGGGGCTGCAAGTGTCGTCTCGAGATTGGGGTTGTCGTTGCGTTAATCCGTTAATCCTATTGGTTTAGGGTCTAGGGCTTAGACCAGACCCTAGACGTAGACATAAATAACCTTAGAGAATCAAGCAAACTCTGCCTGGACCCTATAATTGGGGTCCTACAAACCGAAACCGCAAAATCCTTCAAAATGATCGGCAATCGCTGCTTGTCTAAAGTAGGGCCCGCTTGTCAAGCTTGTTGGATCATCCCGCAACTTCAGCCCAAACCGTCTCAGAGTCTGTCGGGTTCGGGAATCATTTCATGGTCCCTAACTGTGGCTCCAGTGACCTGAGTTTTTGATTGTCCTACTACCCCGTCACTGTAATCTATCCAGCTCTTCCAATATCCCTTAATTAAGGAATATACCTCATATTACAATAGGGTCACTAATGTGATTTGAGGTATATTCTTTGGTTAAAGGAAGTTGCAAGATTTGGGTAACCTGGCAGTTTGTCTTCACGCAAGCATCGAAGTCGTGACTGCGCCCAGCCCGTCAAAGCCCGCTTGGCCACATCTAAGGTCCTCGCGTCTGCTACCGATGTACTGGAGAGGCCAACTGCCCCAAGCACAGTGGCCCCATGCCTCACTCCATGGCCCACAGCCAGAAGCGGCAGTGGCTCGCACGCTGCTGGCTCGGGAAGCGCGTCGCGGCCCCGCCCGTTGGCTGGAGGAACAACGAAGAAGCTTGGCGCCGCCAGTGGGTTCCATGTGCACCGAGCTTTGCCCTGTGCCGGGACATGGAGAGCAACCCGTTTTCAAACATGGGATATCAGGTCCAAATGCCAGGTTGCAGGGCTTGGGGTCATAAGCAATCCCAAGGATCGCTTGTGCTTGAGTTTGGATTACTGAATAGGGCCCTCAGGACCTAGCATCCCTTGGAAACTAGTAGGGCTTATAGGGTTTGGGACCCAGTTTCCTGTTCGAGCAGGAAAACCTAAACAACAACACAAAAACCCAAGCACGTTCTTCCAGGGGCTCTATCAGACTCTATCACTAGACTGACATTGTCCAGTCCTGGGCCTTTCTGGCATTGACATGACTAGGTTCCTGAGTAGCCCCTTATAATAAGGTCTACCCTTTTTCCTACTATTCGGCGGTGTCCTTTACTCCCAAATCCCTAACACCATCCAAACCTCGCTCTTCTAAACCTATAAGCCTTACACCCTAAACCTTGAAACCCTAAACGCCTAAACCCTAGCTTTTAAGTCCACCTTGACCTCAACGACGGCCTCGCTGACGTGGAGCTCGCCCTCTCAGGGTTATGCTTTCGAGGATGATAGACATAACCGCGCCCTGCCTCGACCCCCCAACTAACGACCCTCGAATATACCCCAAATACCCACTATTAAAGACCATAAGGCTCCATTACAGGATCATTGGGGGGTCCTGGTGTACCTCAGTCCGTTATAAGGAACCCCCGAATAACGCAGATGCCACAGGATGGTCGTTGAATGTCGCCCAGGACCTAATGACGTAATGGCAGTGGCAGGTGAGTTTCGGACCCTGTCTGGGGAAGCAACCGGCCTCTTTCTGTAGAAGCCCCTCCACAACTCCTTAAAACTCTGGTGGGCCCAAGTGAAAACCCTAACCCTAAACCCTAAACTCCCTAAGCCCTAAACCTTAAACTCCCTAAACCCCAAACTCCCTACACCCTAAACCTTAAACTCCCTAAGCCCTAAACCTTAAACTCCCTAAACCCCAAACTCCCTACACCCCAAACCTTAAACTCCCTAAGCCCTAAACCCTGAACCCAGCGACCTCTGTGTGGACGCCCTCGGCTCTGCAGCAGAGAAACATTGCGGCGCGTGGGCCGAAGGATCCTAAGCAATTCCTTGATCCTGGTGGGAAGTTTGGTGTTCAGGGTTGGGTTGGGGGATTTGGGTTTTGGGGCCTTGGGGTTAATTAAAGTTTAGGGGCTTCGGGGTGTGGGGTTTAGGGTTCGATTACTATGGTGAGGGGCTTGAGGCTTAGGGGTCTACTATAGGGGCCTGAATGATTAGAATAGGGTTTTGGGACCCATTATACTAAAGTAACAATAAGGAACTTTAAGGAACCCACAAGACAGTATTAGTAAGTATTTAGGCCCCTATCTTATTTAGGGTTGCCTGGGCTTTTTGGAAACAAGGGTGTTGCGCGGCTTACCTAGCAGGGGTCATAAGGATTGAGAATTCTGAGCGGTTTAGGGTTTAGGCTTCAGTTTCTTTGGAAGGGTTACTAAACCCTAAACCCTAAACCCCTTACTTCCCGTCTTGTCACTTAGGGTGCTTAGTTCGGGCCGAGGGACTCATCAGGGCATCAGGGTTTGGCCTGACCCTAAACCATACTGGTGATGGTATAAAAAATACATTGCCCAGAATAAGGAATATACCAATATTCCCATAGTTTAGGGTCCTTAAGATAATGCAGGATTTATATCATCAGCCGTATTTTTCTAGTTGCTCGTGCTAAGATTGAGATTACCTATACGATTATGCGATTGTAGCTAAGGTTTGACAGTCTTGATAGCCTGCACTCCAGCCTTAAGCCTATTCCCTGAACGTGACAAGCCATCAAACGCCTAGCCCCTCCCCTCAGAGAAAACACTCTCACACACACACACCTACACCTACACCTAGGAACCCTATCATTAAGCCTGAACCCTACAAACCCACCCCACTTCGACCTATGAAGACACAGAAAAAATTATAAACCTAGTCACCCTAAGCCTAAACCCCCAAATCTACGCACCCACTCTACGCATTCTCGCTCTAGCAGTGCTGCCCAGGAGCTCCGAGCATGCCGAGGAAAAGGCCTAATGATGCTGCAGAGCACACATAATCATAGGGACAGACACACATACAAATACATATACACAATGCGTATACATATACATATACAAACATAAACTTGCACATAATGATATAGTTTTAGATGTTGCATTTTGAAGCATATTTGCATAAGTTAAATCTTCAGAGTCCGAGGTTTCGGGCTGCATATCTCGTGTTGAAACCCCAAAACCCTGGCTGCGAACGACAAAAGCATCAAGACGTGAAGGAGGGTACCTCGGCAGCGAAAGGATTCGTGACTTGAGAGGTGTAGAAGTTTAGGGAGTTCGGTTTTCAGGAAAATCTCCCAACCCGAACGACCTAACAAGAACCCTATAAATCCTAAAGTTCTAAGCCATAAACGCTGACAAGACGTGGTTTGCGAGCCTGGGACGTCGCCCCGCTGCCAGCAATCCTGCAGGCCACGCTGCCTGCTATATGATCATGATTATAGGGGTCAGCTTGTTCTTACTGTTTGTGCTAATGATGATGACGACGATGAGCCTTCTGAAGATGATAATTTTGTTCTTGTTGCTCTGACGACGACAACAAGCACCGACACTCCGACGAGCTCGATGCTGAAGACTTACGTAGTATGTGGAGTTTACAGTGCTTAGAGGGCTTTCAAAGTGTACGGGGCTTATAGGGTTTAGGGTGTGGGGCTGATAACGTTTATTGGGTTCTTCGGTGTTTAGGGTTTCGGGGAAGGGGTTTATGGTTTCTTTCACACCCCTTACGGGGCTCATAAGGTTGATAGGCTCTTGTACAGGTTCATTCAACCTCAGAAGGGTTAAACGGTCTAGGGTTTATAGCGCACGAAAGGTTTTCAGGCCTAAGGTACTAAGAAGACCCGAACAGAACCCTTCAACGAAGCCTCCAAGGAAAAAACCTTGTGTGGTATAGTACAATGTGGTATACTACATTATAGTAAGAGAAAAGAAAGAAGGCTGAAAGGACCCTTCCGACCCAAACCCTAAACCCTAAAACCCTACCCCAAAACCCTGAGACCCAAGCCCTAAACCCTATATAGAACCCTAAGACCCTAAGACCCTAAAACGTTAAACCCTAAGACCCTTTGTAGGAACCCAAACAAGGCGCCTGTACATGTCTGCCAGGGCCGTGATGGCCACGGCGAAGATCGGAGTGGCGCCTACCTTGGGGGTTTAAGGGTTCGGGGCTTTAGGGTGCATATATTGAAACAATTATAAGCTTGAACCTGACACCGTAAATCTTGGCCAACTCGTTAGAAACGGTGCAGTCTCCGATGGGATTTCATAGAATAGGACCCTACAAAGGGCCCTAATTCAAAGAGCTACCCGAAAGAAGCAGTGGCAGCAGACTTTAGTTTTGTGGGCATTTATGTTGCAGCTTCAGAAGGACATTTTACCTACCTTCACTCTAATAGCCCTATAAGCCTATAAACCCTACGAGCCGCACAAGCCCTGCAATCCCTACGAGCCCTAAACTGTAAGCCAGCATAAAGCCCTCATGCTCCCGTCTTTTCGACATGCGAGCCCGAGGAACCCTTATCAAAGGGTTTAGGGCTCTTGTACGGGATCCTTAAAGGGATCTATGGGGCTCATTTAAGGGATCCTTTAAGGGATCTCCAGGGTTACTCTTATCTAGGTTCCCGGTAGCCCCTTAATAACAAAGGTCCACTTTCTGTCCTGCTATTGAGTTTGAATAAGGAAACCTGAAAAGGAAAAGGGCAAAAGGGCACGGCTGGGGAACCTAGTTGTAGACCCCTTCTACAACAAACCCAGTATAGAATTTTGGTGATGGGCCTTCATAGCACCCTCATAGACACCTTATGCAACCTTTATACACCCCTGCTTGTAGACCCCTTGTAAATCCCCCCAAGTGTCAATTTGAAGACCCTGTCTTGCAACTGCGCTGCAAGTGCCGAGGCTGCACTAACGTTGATGCCCAGGCTCCTTAGCATGTTAAAAGAGCTAGCACAGGGTATGGGGCCCTTGAGGCACCTAGAGTGTGTATGATAGGGGCCTTATCTTCACTAAAACAGGCTTTTGAGGTAATGTACGATTATATCATTAATTCTGACGACCTGGGATCTAAGGGATTCTGGCGATCAGGCTTCTACGGTCTTTTCTTGCTGGTAGCTGGGCGCTTGCTAGCACATCTAATAAATTGCCGAAATAGGGATATGCAGTAAGCTATGCAGCTCCCCAGGATGGTAGCTAAAAAAGATCCGTATCAAGAACCCCAAGTAGAATGTCTCTGCCACTTTCCCATGCAGCATGCTTAGCCAATAAGTTTGCTCTTAGGTGCAAGGAATAGTCTTCAACCCTAGCACAGCGGCCTTCAGAATGTGAATAGGCTTTTGGTGTATATTGGGGTATATTCCATTCTGTAACCATATACTGCAGTATATACTCCTTTCAAGAACCCTAAAGAAAATGGATGTATTGCTCAAGCTTCTACATCGCCCTGGACTATCGCTAAGCATTTCAACTGTTTAATCTGCTTGACCTTTGGGAGCCTAAGCTGCTCGTATGGGACAGCTCATAGTGGCCGAGTTAACCTTAAACCCAAGTATATAAATCATAAATCCTAAACCCGGAATGGACCCTAACCCTCGCCGAAGCACAATGCAGCTGCAAAGAAGGTGTAGGGCAGGACTGTGTTGCAGACTCCGACACACGCCAGCTTTCTCACTTCCTGCGCCGACACTGGGAGCACTGAAGGCTTTTCGGCTTAGGGCGTGCTTGGGGTTTATTAGGGGCTTGTTTGGTGTTGGGCTTGGGGTTTAGAGTTTAGAGCTTGCCCACAGCAACGAAACAAAGCATGCATCCAAAATTGGCTGGACGTATCCTGTTTAGGGTTTAGGGTTTAGGGCATAGAGCAAAGTAGGCAATGCAGGGGCCTCAAGAGCCTTAAACATGAGAAAAACAGGGTTTAGGAGTGTTTTTATGGCATTTCAGAAACCATAAGTAATAATCTTGGCCATTCTTCAGATCCCTATAGTAGGGTTAGTATATTAGGATTCGCTGAAGAGCTTATCAAGTGTGTCAAAAGTCGTCCGTAATATAGATACCTAGGATTCCTTGGGTACTAAATCCTAAGCCCTGAACAAACCCTAACTAAAGCGTTTCGAACTCAAGGGGGCGGGCACCTCTCGACGGAGCATGCAGAGCTCCCCAGGCATCGCGCATGCCTGCGCTGGCGAAGGAGGAGCCAAAGAGGGTCAGAAAGAGGGAGCCCCAGCATTTAGGTTGGGGTTTGGGAAGTTTTTAAGGGCTCCTTTAATAACTAGAATAGGAGCCACGAGGAGTAGTATTGGTAGTTACTCAGGCTTCCTTTCGGATGCATCCTTCAGGGCTTACCATAGGTGGGAACCTACAGAACCCGAAGATCACCATGTGGGGATTGCAGGTAAGTAGGAGCCTGAAGGCTATAGTCCTAAAGGGACACGGTTTAGGGTTTATACGGTTTAGCAGAGCCGTGATTTATGACACCCCTTTCTGTACGGGGGCTTTACGATCACGATTAAGATTGTACTTAAAGGGGCTGGCAGCCAATAAGAAATGCCACAAACCCCGCGGGCGCTGAAAACTCTAAAGAATCCCCAAACCTGCTTAGACACACTCTCATAGGTGTAATCGTCTAAACACCCCCTAAAACCTCAACCCTAAACCTCTTAGAAGCCCCGGAAGACCCCCGGAAACCGCTAGCAAAGACTCTCTCAGGTCTCGAAAAAACGCTTAAGCTATCCAAAACCCTACAACAAACCGAAAGCCAAAGCGCTCTTCTAGATCCATCGGACTCAGGGCTTAGAGGAACCCTTGATAGATACAACCCTCACGCAGAACCCTAAACAACCTTGGCTAAACGCCCTGAATCCCTACACCCTTGTAGCAACCCTTGATCATAAGAACACCCAGGTGGAAACCATAAAGGAGCCACTGCGTCTGAAAAGCCGCCCAAATCGGATGACACCCTTATCTGCACTTTCTCGTAAACCCTACACCTTCAATAAGGTAGCAATGACCATTTCCATTTTCTATCCATGCACCACCCCCTAGCACCCAAACCATAACAACCTATACCTCAACCCTCAACTCACCTAGAGACCCATAGGAAAGATCCACCTGAGGACCCCAAACCATAACAACCTATACCTCAACCCCTAACTCACAAAAAGACCTATAGGAATACCCCTAGGATGGAACCACCAGAAGACCCACACCAAGACCCACATAGAAAAATCCCAACCTCAACCCCATACACCCGCACCTCCATAGAAAAACCATATTCCCCAACCTGAAATCCGGAAATGGTCAAGGCTACGCCTTTATGGAGAGCTTACGCTCTCTATCATCTCAAATAAAGTATCTATAATAGGGATAAGGTTTAGGGATAAGGTAATGTCATAATGTAGTTATAATCTACAAAATCTTAAAGCTTATAACTACATTATACTTATGATTTATCAACAGGAATTTCAATAACTATCCTATCTTTATGTTTGCCGAATAGCATAAAAGAATCTTCTAAAAACTCATCATTCATCAGTAATTGATGGACGTGATTGAATACTTTATCAATATCGGATTTAGGCTTCCCGGGTTCGGGCTGTGGTTCTGGCGTTTCCTCTTTATCAACAAATTTATTCGGGAATTGTTCATTTAATCGTTTGCGTATTTCTTTTTTCTGCTTTTCGTATTCTGCCTTAATATCTGCTTGTATTTCATCGTTTAGTTTGCCTTCTTTCTTTAAATTACCTAACTTCGTTAAGTAACCTTTCATCAATATATTTAGTTCCGAGTTCGGATGTAACGCATAATGGAAATGGGCATCCCAATTTTCGTGTTTTATCTTATGTCCGCATTCTTCGCATAATTGGCTCCCCTTTGCTCTCTCTTCTCTTCTCGCTTGGTTATATTCCTTCTGGTTCTTTTTGTAGCATTTTCTTTTCGCTTCTCGGCACCTATTACAAGTCTTAAAACCGTCAAACTCTTCAAAATCTTTAGTCGCGCAACATGATTTGCACACTCGCTTTTCCATCTTACTATATTAAAAGTCTAGTCTTTAGGCACGGTTAGACCGAAACAATACTCTAATGATTTGAATTCTTGAATTAAATCATTAGAACATTGCATAGGGACTGCAGGGGTTTTCTTCTCCTTCTTCCAAAAGCACGAAACAAACTAATTAGACCATTACCACATTCTGTTGATGCGCTAATGGAAGCACACGGGGGGCACTGTCAATATACATCAAATAATCTTCCAGTTCATACAAAATCGCATTTAATCTAGCATTGTATTTTCTTATGTTCCTTCGTTCCTCTAACCAATGTTTCTTCTCTTCCTCGTTTTCTTTCTTAGGAAATAAACACTCCATATTTATATTATACAAATTTCTTACTAGTTTTTAGTTTCAAATCGCTTAGTTCAAGCTCCAACCTTTCTATGTTCTTCTTAATGACCTCAATATCTGCTTCAGTTCCTTCTAATCTTTGGTGGCATTCTTCAGGGCTAATTCTATTTTGCCCCCATCCATTATCGCACATTTCAACGCTTCCGACTTGACCGTCAGTTTTGAATATCCCGTTTTCATCGGGTGATACATGACGCCCAGCAGAACCAAATTTCAAATTTCGTCTATCCTCTATGACACTTGTTGTTATAATATTATTTTCCTTTGTTGTCTTCGTTTCCTTATGATATGATGGTCTTTTACATCTACAAGGGATACAAGATATACCACTAGCATTTATGAAAAAACCCTTTTTCGCTTTCTGCTATATTATATCACTCATTTATACTATTGAGATTTTTTAACATTTCCAAGCAAATAATAACTGCTTTTACAAACTCCAATGATAAATAGCAACATCGTTCTACCTTACTATCTTGTATTACCTGCGCTTCTACTACTTCTAAACCATTTATCGTTTCAATGTAAGCATCATAGTTTTCATTCATTATATATTTAAATCATATATTTTCTAATTAGTAATAATTATGAATGAAACAATTCCAACCGTAGAACCAATAGACATACCCGACTATAAATATAAAAATAGTACATATGAAATGATGCCTAAATTACCCGCTAGGATGCTATGCGTAGCATCTTCTACGGGAGGCAAGACGGTGCTTATCCAAAACCTAATATTGAAAATCTACCGAAACTCGTTTGAAAGGATTTAAATTTTTCACCAACCGTAAATGTAGATGACACATGGACACCAGTTAAGAAATATATAACCGATGTAATGAAGGTGGATACGGAAAAGGAACAAGTTTATTGTGAAGAGTACGACCCTATAGCATTGAAGAAGTTAATAGAAACACAGCATAAAGTCATTGATTTTCAGAAGAAGAATGAACAAAAGGATTTGTTTAGCATCTTGATAGTTGTTGATGACCATGCCGATGACCCGCGGTTCGTAAGATACTCAAGTATTCTTCATGGACTATTTACGAGAGGTCGCCATAATGCTATAAGTGTCACTGTATCTACTCAAAAATACAATGTATTCGCACCAATTATTAGGTTAAACGCTTCAGCATTATTCATTTCCCGACTTAAGAACATGAATGAAGTCAATAGCTTCCTAGAAGAAAACAGCGCATTAGCAAATAAGAAAACGTTATACGATATGTATCAACAAGCAGTAAATTTTGCTCCTTACTCGTTCTTCTACATAAACACGAATGCTAAAGATGTTAATAAGATGTTATATAGAAACTTCCAACAGGTTTTCAACATAGATACTGAAGATTAACTTACTTAAAGATATGATGATTATAATATTTATACTACATAATGCCACGAAAAAAATAGATTATTCTACCACTATGTTTTATAAAATTGTTTGTAAGGATTTAGACATTAAGGATTCTTATGTAGGACACAAAACAGACTTCAAAACAAGAAAGAATTGTCATAAACGAGTTTGTAATAACCCTAATGACAGAAACCATAACCTACCAATATATAACTTCATAAGAGACAATAGAGGGTGGGATAATTTTGATATGATACTGACTGAAAAGCAATGTTTAAACGATGGGTTAGAAGCAACCAGGAGAGAAACGGAACTTATTGAAAATTTAAAACCGAGTCTAAACAGCATAATTCCATAAGCAACAATGGACGAACAACAACTGGGAGAGCATAAAAGAATACAAACATAACTGGCGAGTGGAAAACAAGGAAAGAATTAGCGAATACAGAAAGGAACAGTATAGAACTGAAAAGCGAGAGGAGGCAATCGCTAGAAGCAAGAAATATTACCATGATAATATTGAAGAAAGGAGACAAACACGAAATCGGTTATGTAATTGTATATGTGGTGAAACTTACACTTATGCGAATAAGGCACGACACGAACGAACGAATAGACATAAAGACTATTTAGAGTCACTAGATAATTATTAATATTGTATAACTATATTATTAATTATCACTAGAATAATGATACGGGGCAACAATGCAAAGAAGTAAAGTTAAATCAAGGGCATTTCCTTTTCCTTTCTTTTTAATGCTTCTACCTTCTTTTCTTCCATTTCTAACTTATCTAATAGGTCTTTCATCGCCGTTAATAATATATCGGTTTCGGATACTTCCCTACTTTTCTTTTTTGTTAGTTCCATACAAAATTTATGCTGGTTTTCAAACTCACTCCTTTACACTTATGCAGATTTGATTGTTTTCCTTTTCCCTTAGCATCGGCTTTTATCTTTTTGACCTCTTTCTTTAGTTCATCAATTTCTTTCAAAGCGTGTTGTAAAGCACTCCATAAGATAGGTGCTGTCATTTTATAACCAATTTTTTAAATATCCGTCCGTTCCCTCTTTTACTATGTTCTGCCATTCTTTCGGAATCTTCTTAGCATTCATAAAGTCATTAGCAACAACACCGCAACACGATTTACCTTGCTGTCTGTCATCAAGAAAACGGTAAGTTTTAACTAAATCAACTGGGTTTTTTTACTATCCAGTTCTTTAATGTCCTTCTTTAACCTTTCATCGGATGAAGGTATTAAACTTCCTGTATATTCAACCAACAACTATTTTTGCGGTTTCAACTTTAAAGACATCTTTTGTTCCTATGTCTATAATCGTTTCCCCGTAGGTGTCCGGGTTTCTTAAATATATTTGTTCTACATTTCCTGCCGATGTATTATGAGCTATACTAAAATCTTTCAAAGAAATTAACGGCATTGCCTAACACTCTAAATTCTGGTGTTCCTGTAAAATTAACATCTGCATCAAATTCTCCCTCTGCTGTTGATTTACCGACTACATTAACGGTTTCATTCCACGTTGTGGCCATATTTAATGTTATTCCTGCTGAGTTATTCAATTGTAAAAATATTTCGCTTGCTTGTGGGTCGGCATTTCTATTTCCTTGTAACGAGAAATTTTGTTCTGTCGTTGATATAAAATTTAATGAATTATTAGCGTTTCCTTGTTGATATATTCTACCACCGCCACTAACTAAATTAAAGTACTATTATTAAATGTAGTTGCTCCCTGAAAAGATAAAGTGCCAGCAAAATTACTATTACCACCTCCTACACTTAATCTATTTGCTCCTGCTATTACTCCAACCCCTAAATTTAAAACAATAAACACCACCATTACTAACTGTATTTAGCAAAAGCAACGACGGACTATCATTACTAGTAATATAAGCATGAGTATTAATCTGTGTATTCATACGTATCCTTGCGCGTTCTTGACTTGAAAAACATTACTGGCATCTGTTGTATTTTTAAATACTTCAATACCATCAGAATTTGTTGAAGATATTGTATCTCCATTCATTGTAATATTGTTATCAACTTCTAAACTATCTAATTACCTTTGTAGCTACGCCTACTGATAAAAAAATATCCGCTTTCGTTGGCTTTACCTATCCCTACTTCTGCGCTCGTTAAACTGCCTAACCTCATCCTGTTAGAATTATTACTATCGCTATTATCATTTAAAATCATACCATTACCGTCCTCTTCATTCGCAGTAGTGCATCTTAAATTACTATTAACATAAACCATTGTGCCGTTCCGTCTCTAATTCGTAATGTCGGGTTTGTATTGTTTGATACTCTCCATAATGAAATGCCATTAGTAGAGACTGGCAGAAATAAAGTATCGTTATTAATAATAATTGCTTCGTTGAAAAGCATTTGTTTAAAGAATGTTGTTCCGTTTGTTGTATTGTTGCATTCAATATATGTATTTGTGTCAATGCCGTCATTAGCCCCATTGATTAGTCGTATAGCACTTGCCGTTTCATTTACTGATAAATCTTAGGAAATATTAGATTTTGTGGGCGTTTGTATATCTTTCAATGCTTGTATTATTACCTACTAGTTCTATTGGGTTACTGACACCGCCACCTGCTCCTGCTACTAACGTATCTACTTCGCCTTTATTATAGTAATTGGTTGCTAGCTGACTGTTTGCTTGATAATTTGCAGTTAGTGTTGCCATTGTGGCATAAGGTGCTAATGCCGCATTATCTATCCAGTTATTGGCGTCTATTTCAGTTTTGTTATAGTAATTGGTTGCTATAAGTGTGTTAGTTTGACAATTATCAGCTAAATTTGTATTAATGGCATGTATACCATTGAAATTAGTAAGTGCGTTACCATCTACAACGGCAATAGCAGTATCTATTTCGGTCTTATTATAGAAGCTTGAATTTAACTGTGCCGTTTGGAAATTATTAGCAATATTTGTTATTTATGTCAGTAGTTACTAAATCTTGACCATTATTATATGCAATAATCGGATTTACCGCATCATCTAATTGTTGTTGTGTTATTCCACCACCAGAAACGACGTTAATGTTTGATATTTCATTATCTACATAGGTTATTGTAGCATAATCCTGTTGTAGTGATGACGTGCCAGTCCCACTAACTGTTATGAAATCAGTAGCATAAACTACACGCGACCCATCTAATGTCATTGACAGATTATTCATTAATATTACTACTATAGAAAATAGTAATATTCCTTAATGTTTATAAACTCTTTTAATCATACACAACGACTCCATCAGAGCGAATTTCTATTACATTCTCCGAGATGAGATGTACAAAAATCTCCTATATTAATTCATTATCTGTTAGTGATTTATATGGTTTAATTATAGCAGTCATCAAACTGCCCATCTTTGTATTTATACCTGTTAGATTTTGCTCACTCATCTTTTCAAATGCTATACCAATGATAAATTTATTTGTTGCGTATTGTTCAAAAGTACTACTACATGCGTCTTGGTCTGGGTTCATATATGAAAGCATACGACGTAAGAAATACATATGTTCCGCAAGAGATTGCGATTCAAATTCAGGATAATTTTTGTTCGCAACCTGTATCTGCCACGAAATGATATAATCCTTGTCAGCAAATCCATAACCAGCATCAGCACCAGTAGCATTAACCCTGCGGTCGTTAAATCTTGAGTTAATCATAGGATTATAGAAATAGTTAAACCGCTTTTTCCGTTTGTTAAATGATTGCCTCGTTGCGTTCTATAGAAAGTAATGAAAGCACCGTTTAATTTACTTGCTGATTTTACGACATTCATATTAATTTCTGTTCCTGATGCGTTAAATGTTTGTGTTAATGTGTGATACATCGGATAAACAATTTTCAATGAACCACCTTGTAATAGGTGACTTGTGATATTATTATTTACGGCACTGTCTAAGGTAACGATATTGTTAAGTTGCCATTTTGTCGTGGTGTCTCCTTCAGTAAAATAGGCACCGCCTCTATCACCGCCGATAGTAGTAACACTCGCCGTGGTTACTCCTTTCATCACTGGTTCATCAGCACCTGATACGATTGTTAATTCAATTTCCAAAGGAGCATAGCGAACTGGTAAATAATAGTTGCTTTCCAAAAATCCGCATTTAAACTGATGCCAAAGTCGAAAATATTAACCTTTACGAATGCCACTTACTGAATGACGAGTATAACGATTGGATAGTCGGTGTAATCTTTGGCATTTCCTCCAGTTGGTAGTTCACCTGCTGTCCTAACGACATCATTATTAGCATTATTACCTCTTACGAACTGGTCCAAGCCATTAGCATATTTATGTCTCCAAACATCATCCCAACGCGGATTAGCGCTACTTTCTATGTCGTCCATGTGTCGGGCTTCAACCGATTTAAAGCTGTTGTATAATTCACAATGTCTATTATATTGGTCAATGTCTTGAACTAACTGACCTCCCACGGTGCATCTATAACGGTTGAAAAACCATGTAATCCCGTTAGTGGGCGTAAAAACTGAGCATCAGTATCACCGTCGTTTTGAAGATTAGCAAACATACGAATACTTGATAAATCCAAATAAGTTCCGTCTTCACCTTTAACATAAAACCTAATGCTTTTATTCCCTGTGGCGCTCGTGTAAATATTACTACCCGATGGAAAATAATTTACATGTCGTCGGTCTGTTACATACTGCGCGGTTTTAGGTAATCCAAAGTCTAGGGCTGGGCTCATGACATCACTCGCTTCTGCTACTAAATTATCCATTTGTATATAAACTAGACTAGAATATTTTTATTTCTTAATATATTTCTTTTTGTTTGATGTTTCGGGTGGCAAAATCTTTTTTGTTTTAATATCATTATTTTTCTATAATTATGTCGCGAATGCTCGCGATGCTTTGCCAAGCCTCCTGCTTTTCTTCCAAAATATTTTTTATGCTATTATGGTCTTTTTTGTTAATATCATTTTGTATTATACTGTTTAGTTTGTTTTTGCCATTTAATATTAATTCTTTGTGTGTTTATAATTTTGTTCATTAATACTATTTAGACTATTTAAATGCTTTTTATAATGCTTATACTGTGATTCTTTGACGAAATGAATATTACAAACGTCGCAAGGCATTTTATTATGCTTTGTTTCTTGGAAGTTTGCTCGTCGTTCTTCGTTCTTCTCGTCCTTCACGTTTAACCAATATTGTTGCTTCTGTTTCGCCCTATATTCTTTATTAACCTCCCTGTATAATTTATCATACTCTGCTTTCTTTTCTTTGTTATCATCAGTATATTGTTTCTCTGTTCTGCCTTCAACTCGATGGTTTAATGTTCCTAACTCTCTTATGTATTGCCCTTCTATTGCTCTTAACTGTTCAATATTTTCGCGCGGTGTTTCTTTTATAAGTTCTATATAAAAACGTTCAACGCCTATTTCGTTCATCTTTTTATAAAAAAAACACAATTGCTTTTGCTTGCCCGTTTAGCACTGTCCTTGTGCCTTGACATTCTCTTTGATAATTTTGTACAAGTTGAACCTATATAAACATCATCAGTAATATCATTAAGTATTTTGTCTATTTTGCCCTTATTATAATCCATTCTAATATATTCCATATAATGCCGTTTTCTCTTTAACTACAAACCCAAAATTACTTTTTCCAGTTTTGTTGTTGTATAGTTCCTTCATTAATATGACTACTTACACCCATTGTCTTATCCTCACCTACTCTAAATTATCAATCTTATGTGCTTTAACTGGGTTTGTAGTTCCGCTTTCAATCTGTATGGCATCTCTATCTAAAATACTTATAATATCATTCTGGTTTCTAAAATGTAGGTGGTGGGGATTTTTCCCGCCTCCATCACGGAAATCCACAATCGGAGCATTATAAGTAGTTGTAATATACTTTTGATTGTTCCTGTTGTTAATTTCTTGAATAACAGAAGAGGCAGGACTATGTCCCACCAGCCTCGTAACTTCTGGGTTTTTCTCTAACTCACTCATAACATCTCTATATTTATCTAAAAACTGTAAATTATGTGTAGGTATTAAAAATATGTCGCTAAATACATCATTAACTTTAGCACCAATGCCACTTTTGCCACCAGTCCCAGAAATATATAATGTATTGCCCGCCCTAAATTATCCTGTATTATTAGCATATGCGGTCTTCAATCCGTCTAAGTCATCAATATATTTTTATTTTCAACATTAACCACCTCCCTGTATTTAGGGTTTTGTAGTGCTTGCTTGCTGCTAAAGTGTGTTTTAAAATCGTCTGCTCTTGATATTAACCTTTTCTTCTTCTTGTCATTATTATCTAACTGTTCTTGAATAAATTCTCTTGCTGGGGTAAATTGAATATTGCTTCTCACCGTTCCCTGTAATGATTACGAAAAAACCGTCCCCTTGATTTATTCTACCTGTTCTTGCTAAATTTTGTAAAACTTCTGCTATTCTTAAGCCTGCCATTATTATAATCAAAATTATAAACAAATCTCAATATATTAATAATGTTAAGCATTCGTAAATTCACTTATAATCAGGTTTATGTTGATAGTCAAAAACGATTACCCCAAGCGAAAGCAGTAGTGACTTTATAATGCAAATGAACGAAAACTTAGAAACTCACCCCAACGCCGTTATGTATGTAATGGATGAAGTTATACCCCAATCGTATTACACAACACCTGAAGGGTTTTATCAGTTCTTGTATGTTATAGCTTATAATAACGGTAGTCCAACTGGTGGCATATTTAAAAGTTGATTTAAAAAACCAAGTCTTCTTCGCATCTCAGTTAGTAGGTAGAATATCCTATTTATTAAGCCAAGAAGCGGTTAATCAAAGTCTCCCTTCCGACCTTTTCACTTCAAGCTATGACAGTGACCAACGACGAATGATATTGAATTTTACTGATAATGCCTACAGCTTCAAAGTGCCGACCGATAAGGAATTACAAGAAAGCACCATCTGGGACGGTAATACACTAGAAGACCCTATGAGTGTAAATAATTTAATTGGTAATTATGAAGCAACGGTGCCCACAAATACAACATGGACCAGTGGATTGATGAACTTAAATCCATTCAACTCATTATATATTGCATGCACCGAGATAAGCGACTTTCACTATTCGGCACCAGACGGATATAGTAATAGCACAATAACACATGATGTTGAACGTTGGGGGGATAACCATTAACCAGTCCGTCCCACTTGTTAATGACTGGATTGATATTTCAAACAGGTCACTAAAAAGATTAAGGTTTAGAATTACAGATGCACGCGGGAAAACGGTTGACCTCCACAATCAACCAGTAAGCTTCACATTGTTATTCGTGAATTTGTAAAGTCTATTTAAACAAATAAAACCATATATAAACAGAGTTATGCCGATTTATCAAAATGCTAAAATCTATAAGATATGGGACAATGGTTATAACAAATGTTATATCGGTAGTAATTAAGTCAGAGAATGGCGAGCCACAGGACTAAATGCAAACAGTATCAAAACGAAACATATAAATATATGACAGCTTTTTCAATGTTTAATGAATATGGTATAGAAGACTGTAAAATAGAACTGTTAGAAAACTATCCGTGTATTAGTAAAGCAGAACTAATGGCAAGAGAAGGACATCATCAAAGAATAAATGACTGTGTGAATACATTTAGAGCAGGTAGAAAAAGTCAAAAATATTATCAAGATAATAGAGATAAGCAAAAAGACCAGAACCGCAGGTACAGACAAGAAAACCCAGACAAAACTGTAAAGAAAAGTAAAGATTATTATCAAAGGAAAAGAGAGTCTTTAATGGTTAAATATCAATGTTGCTGTGGTTCATGAGTTCGGGTAGATGGAAGTCAAAGACATAATAAAACAAAGAAGCATCAACGATATTTAAACTCGTTAAACCAAGAAGAAACCCCAATAACGCCTTAAAAGTATATATATATATATATTATTTCTATGTACATAATTTATAGAAAAAATATAGAATATTATATAATGTCATCGGAGCCTGAAATTACAAATGAAGCAGAAAACAATGTTACTATTGAAGAAGCACCTAAGGATACACCGATTGAAACAACCCCTGAAGAGCCAATCAAAAATGAAGCAAAGCAACAGGAAAACGCAAATGAAGAACCGCAGTTTAAGAATAAAACGGAAAGACTAAGGAATAAGAAGGGAAAATGTAATCGTTGTAATGCTGAAATGACACTGAAAACGATGAGATATTCCCACAACTGCAATGGTAAAGCTGAAGATAAAGCAGTTAAACCAAAACCTAGACAAGCTAAACCCAAGGCAGTAGCAATACAACCGCCGATTAATAATGAAGTTATAACGAATGAAGAACCCTTATATATGCAACAAGTTAAACACAAGTAAAAGCACCAGCGCCACCACCAGTCATAAAAACACCGCCAGAAATAATTAATCACAATTTTATGTTAATACAGCAACAATATATTAGTCAGAGAAGAGAGAAAGCAAATACATTAGTTCAAGGTATGTTTTCAGGAGGATTAAGAAATAAACGCCGATAATAAAAATCCAATATATTATACAAATGTTTTCCAGAAAGTATAGCAAGAAGTTAAAAAGGAAACAACACCCGGAAGATATGAAAGGATTTAGGATAAGCACACCCCAAAGATGTATTCACCGTTTCAAACGCAAGACACACGATATTTAGAACATTTAAGAGAACATCAAAAACTGAGAGAAGCATACGAAGGTAGTATTCTCCGAGGAAACGAACTACTAGAAAGCACCAAGCGAAAAAAATATCAACACGAACTAGACCGCTTAATGAATGAGCTACACCGTCCTAATCTACCGCATTCAAGTATAGAACATATGAACAAAAGAATACAAGAACTTAAAAAACTAACGTTTGTTTAAGTATATGTTTAATCTAAATATAAGTATATAAACTAATGACAACTAAAACAGCAAGGTTTGAAATAGTTAATCCTTATCAACAATACGGATTAAAACGAAAACCAACCTTTAATGACATTTTAGGATTACTAAGCGAAGACAAAAATTATTAAGACCCTTCCCAGATAGAACGGCAACACAATGTAGAAATTCACCACAAGGTAGTTTCTTTGACGGAAGCGACCACGTTGAATTATTAAAGGAACAACAAAACAGAGTGTTAGACCGACAGATGAGGGAGATGATTTTAAGAAGACAAGCGCAACAAAATGGAGGGACTTTTCTTTTAAATAGGCATAATGACAGATTTACATCTGAACAAAGCGTCTCGGACTCTGGAATGATGACACCATCGGATATAAGTTCGTCACAAATAATTTATCACGCAGACGCACAAAGAGAATTGGAGCAACGAGCAAGGGGTTTAGCACAAAGACACCAAGAAGTAGGGCAAAGACACGGGGAATCAGTTAATAGATTGAATGACACATTAACTAGAAATATGTTAAGGTCGGGTTTTAACGATTTACGAGGAATGCCAGAAACAGAACCATTACAAGATGATGTATCAGAAGAAGAGTTAATACCAGCAGAAGACGAACAACTAACAACATATCAAAGGGGAGTGTTTAATTTTGATAATGACGCTTCTAAAAATATGTTAAATAACGATATTACTTTTGATGATTTGTTTTTTCAACTGTTTTATAGAGACTTATTCACAAACGAAATAAAGGAACAAGTAAATGAAGAACCGAATGACATTAGAAAAAAGCAATTCTTATCGGGAATTATACAAGGAATGATGAATGAAGGAAGATGGTCAGTATTGGCAAATCCAAATAAGTTAAAGCCTAGACAGACTGAATGGAAAAGTATGAAAAGAAACCAAGCAAGTAGCAGTAGTGGCGGTGTTGTTCGCCAGTTTTTAGCAAGTGCAGGTTCGGTAGGGGCGGATGTTGCTAAAACAGCACTACAAGAAGTGGGAAAAGGTGTAGCAAAAGGAGCTACAGGCGCCTTAACTGGGACTTAATAACCTTATTTATAACATATAACAACGAACAGAAGACTAAACTTATATAAAGAAAAACTACCAAAAAGAAAAAGGATAGCATCCGATGATCATGTTTATATTAGAGGTACCCCTGAACCCTAAAGAGGTATGTACAACGCCTTCGGCCTTATAGTGGCATACGCCATATGGGAGTTTCCGAACATTAGGGATACCTTAGGGTTCCTTTAAAGGGTTACTACAAGGGTACAATAAGGTGTCCTTTAAAGGGCTCTACAAGGGGGTTAGAGTTTCCGAAAATTAGGGGTACCTTATTTTGGGGTCCTTATAACAAGGATCCTACTATTTAGGGTACTATATTAGGGTCCCCTATTTTGGGCATACATATAACCTGTCTTTAGATACTACAGGTTACGATGATGAAATAATACAGGAAGAAGGCAAAACAACAGGAGAAAAAGGAGTATTGGCAGATTATCCAGATTTTGAAGGAATAGGGTGGATGTTTGATAGTGAAGTTAAAGATTATGAAAGCTTGTTAAAGGATAGAAGAAATAAATTGACACAAACATTTAGGCATATGCTGAAACAGAACAGTATCTCATCGTCATCGGAACCATCGGAACCATCTTTATCTAGTAATCTAGTAGTTTGCCGAATAACATAAGTAGAACTACTTCTAAATCGTCTGATACAGCACAACAAAAATCCCAGATGATGGAGGACGCGAGGAACGAGCCTCGCGAGGCTTTGCTGAGCGACTTGGGCAGATTAAATTAAAAGAGACTCTTGGTTTTGGTAGGGAAGTTCGTAAAGAAAGCAAGGAAAGTATAGAAGAAGAAGAAAACTAAGAAGTAGAAGCAGTAAGCAAGAAGGATTCAACACCTCCACAGTCCAGTAGTAGTTCTTCGTCAAGGCGTTCAAGTACTTCAAGACTACCGATTTATCCTAGCGTTACACCAGCCGAAAGCATTAACAGTTCTAAACCACAGAGTGTAAATAGTTCATTACCCAGAGTGTAAGTAGTTGCAGAAGAAGTAGCAACAGTGCGCGACCATCAACGATATTAAGCAGCTCAGGAAGTATAGCATCAACAATAGATTATGGTTTTAACTAATAAACAGAAATAGTTATTAAAAACTTACTTTGCTAATTATTTCGCAGTGCAATTACACATTTTACACCAAGCCTTGCAGTTGTCCTGATGGTGAGCAAGTTCATTGTTCAAGCGCTGACAAGTTATGTTATTAGTTAAATAACCATTGGCCACATCAACCTCAAAGCGACAACTGCAGTTCTGGCAATTTCCGTTTAACCTCTTCATAAAACATTCCACATTGACATACTTTGTCTCATATATCTTTCTATTTTTTGCTTCATCCTGTAACTTATAATTCTTGACTTTATTTGCTAAATATCGGTGCAGATTTTCTTCGTTTAGTGCTCCATTATTAGTAGCGCCCTTGTAAAACAAAACATCATTAAAATCAGTGCTTCTCGTTAAGGCGCACCATATCCACTCACGGCTTACTAAATACGACTTCTCCCACGCGTGGATAGTGATTTTACCATTGATTGATGCCCCTTGTGCCGAATGGCAAGTGGTGCAGTAGTCGTATCTAAAATTATTATCTAAGGTGTAAATGTCGGTGGTGTATCTATCTTTTGACTTCATGTTCTCTAATGTAACTACATTCCCTGATATATTCACGACTTTAAACCGATAGTTAACATTAAACTTTGTGTTCCCAACCTTCTTATACTTCCGACAATTAGTATCTCCCCTACTTCGTATTTATCAGTTTTACCTAGATTGCTTCTAATATAGTTAGATACATATTTACACCTTATGTTGGTATAGGCTATGCTCTTTTCTGATGCCATTAAGTCGTCAGTGGTCTTACAAATTCGGTTATAGAAATGCGGTTACAAATCTTAAGCATCATGTTATACTTAATTATTTGGTTGATACAGTTGTCGGCGTATTCATCGGGCTTTCTGGTGTTGGTTAGGTCTTCAATCGGGGGCAGTTGCTTAACATCTCCCGCTCCTATAATGAATTTTTCGGGATGTTGCTTCACGAATTCCCTAATCCTATTCAATATATACAAACTGTTCATATAGATTTCATCAAACACTATACAATTGAAATTACTGTGGTCAAACTCCGGCAGTTTCTCCCCGTCGCCAACTGGAATCGCAAAAAACTTATTTGCAGCAATCATCATCTCTATTGTGCGATAAGCTGTTCTGGGTAACAACGAACAATGTTTTATAACCTAGCTTGCTAAAATGCTTGGCTATATGCGATTTACCACCCCCTGCATATTTACTTCTTATAATAAGTGGGCTGTCTTGAGTAATTTGTTTTGCGATGCTTTCGGTGCCCCACTCGTCTTTAATTTCTAGTGTTTCGTTGGTATATTCTGGTAGTCGTTAAGATATTGTCCTTCATTTTGTGTTTTTCTGTCGGTGGGATTATTGATTTTCCTTTTTTCGTGTCGCCATCGTCCGATGTTACTGTTAAATGCTATTGCTTTCTTCGCCTTGCTTAAGTGCTCGCTCCTAATCGTAAAGGCATCGGTTTTAACACTCCACACATCAACCCCATTATTAACTAAATTTGTATAATCCTCTGGCATTTTATGGTTATGGGTTTGAAGCAGTAGTTCTCTTATGTAGGTATAACCGTTTCTTGATGCCACTCTATCAGTCACTGTTAAGCAGTAACATTTTCTGTCCAATTCTTTGTCGTTTTCAAGGTCGTATCCCGTGATTTTATTAATCTTACCTCCCACTTCTTGCTGATAATACAACGCTTCTCTTAAACCGTCAAAAGCGAAGCTTTTGGAAGATTTGTTCGTTCCCTTCTCTAACAATCCAAAATTTTCATTTGCTATAAGCTTCTTGATTTTAGCATCTTCTGGGAAATGGTCTGATATTTCGGATGCCCATAGTTGTTTTGTATGTTTCGTGTAATTAACCTTATACACTCTAGAAGGCTCTTTGTATTACAGGGTTTCGCATTCTTCGGCGTAGTGCTTTAGAAACTTACCATATACTAAACAATGCGCCTTATTAAAAAACAACGCTTGTTCTTTCGGCTTTAGTAAAAACAAAGTGAGTTCGTGAAACTTGCTGTAATCGTGGGTTTTGTAGCGAAAATGCTTCCATATATCAAACTGGTTGAAGACGGGGATTTCGGTAATTTGGTTGAAGGCGTGGGTGTAAGCTTTTCTTACATCTATTTCGGTGGTTGTTTCGGTCATAAATGCGTATTTCTCATATTTCTCGGTTTTTTGGTTGAACACTTTGAAGAATTTATTTAGTTCTCCCACTGGCGGGATTGTTCGGCATTCCTTAAGAATTTGTATGTTGGTTTCGTTGTAATCGGATTTATGTAAGGGATTAAAAAAGCGTTGTTGAATTCATACATCGCTTTAGACATCTTGTTATAAATCTGTTTCGTTCTTACTGTTATAGTCCCATCCACTGAACTCGTCACTAAGTTTTGTGTTTTAATCCTGTATCGTATGCCCTTCATGTAAAACTTAAAAAACAAATCGGATATGATGCAACCTGTAAATCTTACTTGGGGCTCATATCCTGCCATCTTGCGTTCGTAAAACAACTGGGTTAAATCATTGCCATCGTAAATTAATGTGTAATTGTCTTTCTCTCTGAATTTCTTAAGGTCATTTAAGGACTGTATGATTTTGCATTCAGTGGGTTCGCCGTTTTCGTTTATGTGGTAATCTGGGGATGCCTTAACCGATCCATCTTGATTCTCACGGATTGCCACCATCTGCCTTAACATCTGGAGGTTGTCGTCTGCCGTGTAGATATGGTTATTCTTAACTAGGGCATATAAAATTTCGGTATATGGTGGTTGTACTTGGTAGGCGAATATTTGAAAATAGGTTTTATGAAGGAATTAAACATCCTTACTTGTATGCCGTAGTGTTCAAATACCGGCACCATATCTTGAATTGAAGCCCCGTTCGTTTTAAAATCATCTTCGGTTTTATTCATCAGTTTTAGCATACTTTATTTTGTTAATCTGTTCTTCTCCCTTCGTTTCTCCCCCATTAGTGTACCCTTATACCAATCCGTTATGGTGTTAAACCAACACTCGTTCTCTTTGTAATGCTTTACATTTATCGCTTCCTTAAAGGTTTCAAGCTCGGGGTCTTAAGGGTATTTGAATGTAGATATTAAACATGCTTACATTAGCAGTATTTGTTTGTTTCTCCTGTTACGGTTTGAAGTCTGTATCGCCATCTACTTTCTCAAGGCCTTTAATTTGAATACATTCCACCAACCTCTAGATATTTTGTTGTTTTTACATTTGCGTTTTGGGTTCTCTCCAGAAATAGATTAACGGCCGGCCTTTAGCATCTTTGAAAGCGGTTTTAATGGCATCATCTTTTTCTAACTTAGGCTTATAAAGCATTACATCTATAGAGTAGATGCTGGCGGTGCTTCGTTTTTTGTTTTCCTTCTTTGCTTCCTGCATTCGTTGCCCTAGTGGTTCTTTGTCGTGGTGCTTGTCGTGAACTTTGGCGTATGCTGTGTTTGATTTCGCTTTTTGTTTGTCGGTTTCTGCGGTTATAAACTGTCTGATTAAATTATCTGCGGTGGTGAATTGTGCTATTTTACGGTCTTCGTAAAAATTAGTTAGATTCTATATTTTTGCTCTGGTGCCTTGTGTGAGATGATTTTTGTAATTGTCGCAGGTTGTCTGTAGTGCTTCCGTGTTACGCTTAATGTTTTGCTCATATACAATATAATTACAATATAAATCAAATTTCTTTTTAAATACTTGTTCTAAAGATTTTTTGCTATATCTAGAAACCCATATCTAAAGATAAAATGTTAATATATAGTATAGTAATATGAATAATTTTAAAAGTCCCGAGGATATGAGAATGGATGAGATTAAGCAACAACTGGCATTGTATCATTGTATTATGCCAAGCGCAGGGAAGACGAGCAGTTTATGCAAAAGAATCGCGAAGCAAGTTTAAGGCACATCCAAAAGAAGAAAATTAAGGAATATGTAGAAGAAAAAAATATCATTGAAGAAGATTTGACCCCCTACGCAGATTATCGAAATCGTTAATGCTAAGAGAAACCTAGCGGAAAGAAGCGCGGAGCTCCCAAATACGATATGAACGAATACAAAGTGATTATGCCTAATTCCCTTTAAAGTGATGATTTAATTCATTATATTAAGTCGCTATTTTTCATTACTTATTTATATGAGCGAGAAACAGAAAATACTTAATGATGTATATTTTGATAAGCCGGTTTTGGGAGTAAATCCAGAACATTAGCGGAAGCACGGGAGAAAGACAAAACCATAACACTGGGCGATATTAACGAGTTTTTTAGAAAAAACATTGAACAAAAAAGAAAGCCGGTAGGTCAAAACAGTTTTATCGCCCCGAATTCCGCATATGAGATACTCAGATGGACTTGTTTTTTATAAACGATTTGGATGAACAAAAGTTTGAGGTAGGTGTTTTGATGATTGATGTGTTTGATAAGTTGATGCACATGGTGCCGATAAAAAGCAAACAAGAAGGGGACGTAGCGAGTGGAATGACTGAGTTGAACAAGATGGGTAAGAAACCCGCAATAATATATACAGACGATGAAGGCGCATTGAACAAGGAAGCAATACAAAAGTGTTTGAAGGACGAGAACATAGAACATCACCGAACGCGGGCACACCCAAGTTTAAGCGAAAGAGCCATCCGCACATTTAAAGATATGTTGTATAGGAGAGTTGAAGCAGATGAGAAAAAAGGAAAACACAACATCCAATGGCCAGAGTACATATTAGAAATATTACTAATAGAAACACTCGGCGACGGGATTTACGCCAAAAGATGCCCGAAACCCAGTAATCAATTCAAAGTGAAAGTAAATTTACCGATGAAGGGCAAAAAGAACCGTGTATATCCCGAACTAGATGTAGGGGACGAGGTTAAGATATTTAGGAAGCGAAAACCAAATGAAAAAGAAAGAGTGAGCAACTGGTCACAGAATATTTATACCATAGAAAATGTTGAAAGTAAGTTAGGCCAAAGGTATTATAGAGTTGAGGGCAATAATAGGCAGTATCTGAGATTTGAACTACTGAAGGTTTGAGGGTAAGCAGGCTCCGTTTCATTCACAATCACTGGTTGGGCACATGACTCTTCCCATAAAAGCTGTCTCCAAAGCGACAAGCTGACTCTCTGTTGCTTCCTGCGCAGCACAAATATGACACACTAAACTGGACCCAAATCAGCTGGGACGTCACACTGCCCATAATCATTGCATCCAAAGCAAACGCGCTGACCGTCTGACCGCACTGCACAGGTATGCAAACTGCCCGCTGCGACTGCCAAAACTGGTCCCAAATCCGCTGGGACGTCACACTGCCCACAATCATTGCGTCCAAAGCAGACGAGCTGACCGTCTGACCGCACTGCACAGGTATGAAAACTGCTCGCTGCCACTGCCAAAACTGGTCCCAAATCCGCTGGGACGTCACACTGCCCAGAACTATTCTCTCCAAAACAGACGAACTGACCATCTGCTCGCATTGCACAGGTATGAGAACAGCCCGTTGCGACTGCCAAAACTGGTCCCAAATCCGCTGGGATGTCACACTGCCCATAAGTATTCTCTCCAAAACAGACGAGCTGACCATCTGTTCGCATTGCACAGGTATGATCCCTGCTCGCTGCCACTGCCAAAACTGGTCCCAAATCCGCTGGGACGTCACACTGCCCACAATCATTGCGTCCAAAGCAGACGAGCTGACCATCTGCTCGCGTTGCACAGGTATGAAAACTGCCCGCTGCGACTGCCAAAACTGGTCCCAAATCCGCTGGGACGTCACACTGCCCACAATCATTGCGTCCAAAGCAGACGAGCTGACCGTTTGACCGCACTGCACAGGTATGAAAACTGCTCGCTGCCACTGCCAAAACTGGTCCCAAATCCGCTGGGACGTCACACTGCCCATAAGTATTCTCTCCAAAACAGACGAGCTGACCATCTGTTCGCATTGCACAGGTATGATCCCTGCCCGCTGCCACTGCCAAAGCTGGTCCCAAATCTGCTGGGAGGTCACCCTGCCCATTACCATTGGCTCCAAAGCAGACGAGCTGACCATCTGCCCGCATTGCACAAGTATGCAAACCGGCTGAGACTGCTGAAACTGGCAAGCCGCGCTGCGCATGTCCGCTGGATACAGTCTTCCTCATTACACGACTGTTGGAAACTGGAACATCTCCGGAACGTGCTGAGAATGCGAAAGTCCGAGTCCGTCTGTTCATTTTGCTTGGCCAGGCGAAACATGACTGATCCTGTGTGCGAACGAACCAGGAGCCAGGACGGACCGCAAGAAAAGACGGGAATGGCGCCCTTTGTGCCCAAAAGAACAAGGCAAATGCCAGGCCAGCTTTCAAGGCCATTGAGAAATGGATGCAGGAAGAAATGCCCAGTGAGGGTGCGGTTGAAGCTGAAAACGGAATTTGGACAAGTAGCTCATGCTATACTGCCAATATCGTTCTATTCGGTTCGACCATATTCCTAAACCTTATTCCTATTATAGATATTGTATTTGAGATGATAGAGAGCGTAAGCTCTCCATTAAGGCGTAGCCTTGACCATTTCCATTTTCTAGGGTTAGGGATTTCAGGTTGGGGAATATGGTTTTTCTATGGAGGTGCGGGTGTATGGGGTTGAGGTTGAGATTTTTCTATGTGGGTCTTGGTGTGGGTCTTCTGGTGGTTCCATCCTAGGGGTATTCCTATAGGTCTCTTGGTGAGTTAGGGGTTGAGGTATAGGTTGTTATGGTTTGGGGTCTTCAGGTGGGTCTTTCATATGGTTCTTTCGGTGAGTTGAGGGTTGAGGTATAGGTTGTTATGGTTTGGGTGCTAGGGGGTGGTGCATGGTTAGAAAATGGAAATGGTCATTGCTAACTCAATAAGCCCTAAACCTAAACCCTGGACCCTAAACCCTAAAACCCTAAACCTAGACCTTTCAAGTTTCAAGTACCCGCGAAGCCCGAAAGACCCTAAACCTTCGAAGAACCTTCAAACCCCCGACACCCTAAACCCTCACACCCTAAAACCCGAAACCCTAAGACCTACCTAGACCCCCTCAAGTACCCTCTAATATACGGCAAATACCCATTATTACGGGCCATAAGGACTCTATTAAAGGGCTCTTGGGGGGTCCTGGTAGTTCTTTTAGTTCGGCCTCAAAGCAATAAGACCCAAAACACGTTCCTGCACGTGGAGCTGGCAGGCCAGCAGGGCGCAGCTGCCCAGAAGCAGGCGACACATCACCTCCCCGAGGTTTAGGGGTTCTCCTGAAGGGTTCCTTATTGTCAATAGAAGGCTTCCTGAAAGGGTTCTACAAGGATGACTAAAAGGGCTAAATGTAGGGGCTTTGATTGCCATCGAGTTTGGGGAGAAAACTACAGTGTAATTTTACAAGCAAGAACCGCACCAAAAGTGCCATTTATATTTTCTCCAAGTTGTTTATGTCATTGGTGAGTGTAAGAGGGTTCTCACAGCAAGCCCCCCCNCCCCCCCGACAGGACGCCCGAACTCATCATGTGTGCTGCGAACGCTCTGGCAGAAACAAAGCACGCTCGTGCGAGACGCCGCCTTTCCCTCTTCTGCTGGCCCTGTGAAGCCGAGCCGGGCGGCGTAGCGTTAAAATTAAACCCAAGCCACAATGTAGGTACTTGGGGCCCTTTGGACTTTGGCGTTCCTGTTGCCAAGCTGCGGCTTCTATGTGGTTTCACGAGTTTTGTGAGCATGTAAGAACTGTGTAGGCCTTAATCTTCAACAAGACCTCAGCCTCAACTTGTACGAATCAAGCCCAGATGTTTCTTTGCAAAGTTGTTTTGGGTTGATGGTTTCGGGATTGGAACGTTTAGGTATATGGGTTTGGAAACCCTAAACCCTGCAAACCCTAAACCCTAGACCCTAGGGATTTGAGGTTCTTAACAGGGAAAGACATCCTCCACACATCGCCCTAGACCCAACTACCGTAGGGTTTACGGCCCAGGATCGCTTTTGATATTGAGCTCTGCAGTACATAATGGGATCCTTAAGGATACTATAAATAGGGTTCAGGGTTTAGGGTTTAGGGTAACAAAACTCAAAAATCCGCCTAAACCCTTGACCCAGAGCCCTACACCCCAAGACCGCCGGCTTTGGACTTCAAACCCAGAGGTCATGGCGCCCATCCCTCAACCCTAAACCCCTAAACCCCTAAACCCAAAGCCCTAAACCCCTAAACCGCTAAACACGGCTCCTAAACCCAAATTTCAGGGGCTCCTACCGTCCTAACCTGGCCTAAGAACCCAAATTTAGGGTTTAGGGTTTAGGGTGTAGTGACTTAGAGACTTTCCCAAGCCCAGCTGCTCCTAAACACTCCTAAACCGCGCACCCCTACGGAAAGCCAGCCAAGTGGCCAAGCTGAGGGGCGGGAAAGAGTCCTCTTTGGCAGGAAGTTGGGGTTTAGCGGTCTGGGGTTGGAGCTTCAGGATTTCGGTGCTCAGGTATTCACGCGTTGCGGGGTTTGTTCTGTTTGTTTGGGTTTTGGGTTTTTGTTTTTGGTTGTAGGGTTTCGCGGTTCGGGGATTGCGTGTGCGTCTCGCAAGGGTCTACAACAAGTTTGAGGTCTACACCCGTGATTTTCCTTGTCCCGTTTACCACAAAAAAGGTATGCTACAAGTCTCAGCTCTAGTGGTGTTCAAGGTTTTGGCACTCTGTCGAGCAACTTCGGCCTAGATGCGACGCGGCAGCATGCCAACCCCAAGCACTAAATCACCCCCCTATACCCTAAACCCGAAACCGTAAACCCCACACGAGGACGAAACCCTGCGCCCGAAGCCCGCCGAGACACCGGCTGCTACGCATCTATTCGGAGCGATTTCCTGTCTAAGTCTGGGAGTTTCCGAAAATAGGGGGTACCTTATTTGGGGTCCTTATATTAAGGATCCTACTATAGGGGTACGATATTAGGGTCCCCTATTTTCGAAAACTCCCAAGTTGCGGCTTGTCATAGGGTTTAGGGTACCCCAAAACCGTATCCAAATTTTGGAGCGCAGAGAGTCCAACCAACACCCCGTAATTAGGGAATAGACCTTAAACCATCATATTGAGCTCCGCTCATGTAACGGCATTACAAAGGATAATTGGGTTGGGGAGATATCATACACAATTCGAAACCCCAAGGAAGGAAATTGGTATTCATTCCGACATATATACTTAGATACTAACTGATCAAGGACGTGGTGTTGCGGTCCCTGATAAGTTCCAGTTATCCTAAGTCCACTAGTGCTACCCTTTGATGGTGTCCGGAAAAAACGAACCGCAATGATGTTGAACGGTTTAGGTTTATAGGGATACTTGATACTATTCGGCTCTAAGCACTTGCATGTTTAGGTTGGCTACAGATTATTCGGGTGTTAAACTTTGCAGATATCCATGCTTACGATGCAGGCTCGATTCGAGTTTACGCATACAGGTCGAGGTTTCCCGGTCATGTGTTCTGTCGGTTTTTGGGGTTCTACAGGTAGGGTTTAGGGCTTCAGACTGGTGCTATTTGCCAAACCCTCAAAGAATGTCCCGTCTTGGGATGTTGATTCCGGTATAGAGTTTACACTCACCCCTCGAGGTTTCCTGATCAAAACGGTTCCCGTCTCGGGATTTTGGGCAACTCCCCAGCTTGACATTTCTCCAAGGCGATCGGGAAGTTGGCTCCAGAAGCTCAAAGCATCAGCGCAGCCATCTTTGCTGTGGTGCAGCCGTTCAGAAGATCGTAGTCAGCATTTGGTGTGCCTCGGTATGGGAACACATGAAAGTCCAGGTTCGCGGCTGTTAGGCCTCGAAAAAGTGCCCCTGACAGGCAAAGATTTGGTCCAAGATTTTCCGATTGGCAGTCCAGGCAGTTTCCTGGATCCTAGACCACGCGTGCTGTCAGGTGCATTTCCAAGTCATGCTACGCGATAATCCCCGAAGCCTTAGGACTCATAGCAGAGACAGGAGACACATAAGAACCCTACAGCCTAAACAGCCTCAAACTCACCAAAGCCAAAAACCAGCCCAAAACAAGACCTAGAACAACCTTTAGCCCCTGCAACGCAAAACCCGAAACCCCTAAGAGCTATGATTCAACCCTAAACCCTAAACCCTTAAGAGCTATGATTCAACCCTAAACCCTAAACCCTTAAGAGCTATGATTCAAACCCCCCACGATCGGGAACATCTTTCTCCTTTAGCTGGCTGGTGAAGAGGAACATGCTTCCGGCCTTGGATTTGCTTCCCGGGCTGTGATGCAGGGATTGAAACGGCTCTGAGCAGGCGTCTATAGGGCTTCATAGAGTTTCATAAGGGCTGTTTACAGTGTTATGAACGAAATAGAATTTATATACAGGGTTCAATACAGGGGCCTGAATAGTTCGACTAGGTTTTGTATTCCAGAAAGCTCATAATGCTGAGAGGTGTAAGGGGACACTTTACATTACTTGCGAACCGGAACTCACTAGTAAGACTTTCGGATTGCAGGTTTTGCCCCTAAGCTTATCCGGATTTGGAGTTTCAGAAGTTGTGCCACGGCTATTTCGACATAACTAGTTCATGGTTGGGATAGGATTAAACATGTTAATTCTATTCCTTATTGGCTTGAAGTACCCGTAAAAATGTAAAACGTTACCCAACTATGACAAAGATAACAAGGAACCAGTACTTCCTAAACCCTAAACCCCAAGGCTCCAAGTCGCCCGAATCTAGGCAACATTCATTGACCGGCTTTAGACCATAGGGTCGGCTTTAACATAATGACGGTGTAGGGCTTAGGGTTTAGGGTCTTAACAAGTAGAAGAGGGTTGATGGGGTGGTCTATATAGTGTACTTATGCAGGGATGATTCCGAGATGGTAGCGGCCGCTGCCCGAAAGCCTATCTTGTCCGCCCCAATGCGAGCCCTTCGCGAGGCTTTAACTTGTATCGAAACACTCAGCCGTAATAAGGCCCAGGCTCGCGTTTCAGCTCCAGCTTATCAAGAATGGCTGTGGCCTTGCGATATGCCTGGGTCGTCACGGTGCAACCGTCCAACTGAGCCGAACCTTGTGCCTGCATCCGGCCTGCCAGGAATGGAATATGCGGGATGGTGCGGCCATCCGAACGCGACTGTATCCGCCACCAGGTCCAACATGGTGGCGTCGATCTGGTCAAGGGTCAGGCATAAAAATGAAGTCTTGGGTTTAGGGGAGAAGCACAATGCAGCCTTGTCCCAAAGGATCCAAGTAATTTGGGCCCAAAATCCATTAAGAAGCTACTATCTTCGTACTTGGACCCTTTGGGTGACGTGCCCACACCCCATTCAACAGTTAGAGCCCTACTCCTTTATCCCTAAACTGCCCTAAACCCTAAACCCTAAACCTTAATCCCTAAATGTAATCTCGGAGGAGGGCGTCAGCAGAAGCTGAGCAGGTTTAGGGGTTTAGGGTCTGGAGAGGCCTTCAAACAATTCCTAGGCGGAACTGCGCAGAAATCCCACGAACTGAACAACACTTTACGTCCCATAAACTTTTACCCAAAATCCCAAAGTATGCAGAATAATGGCCTTTTTTGAAGTATCGGGCCATTATTTTGCCTACTTTGGTGGGTTTACGTATCCAAACCCCCAGCCTGGAGACCTTAAGGAAAACCAGACCAGACTTCCTGGACCCTCAGACCTGCAAACCCTCAACCAAACACTGAAGAGTTTGGGGTTCAGCGGTCCTAGTCTCAGTATTCTTGGCGCTGTCATTAGTGCGTCTATGCTGATTATTGCCAAATCTTATCATTAGTCTGATTATTACTGCTATTCTTGTTCTTTGTTTGTTCCTATTCTTATCCTTACCCTTAGGCTTACTCTGACTCTTACTGCTACTGCTACGATTAATATTACTATTGTTACTATTTTGTCAATGTTCGTATTATTCCCCATGTATTTCATTACAGTATAACCCTAGGTTCGAGTCCCCCGGCGATGATGGAGCATGTGAAGAAAGCCGACACATCCAGCCTGAAGCTCTGAGATTTCGCTTGAGGTTGAGGCTAGAAAAGTTTGTGTATACATGTCTGTCTGTATGGTATTTACTGTATAGATGTACGTGCGCATGTATGCATGCATGCAAGTGTATATACGCATATCTATGTGTGAATGTATGTGCATGTAGGTGTATGTATGTTTTAAAGTTGTGCATGCATTATGTGTTGTATGTGTACGGATGTAGAAGTATATGCATATGCATGTATGTGTATGCACGTGCATGTATGCATATGTGAGAGTCTGCATGTGCGTACATGTGCTGGTAAGGTTATAAACGAATGTATGTGTATGTATGTATACGTAAACGTAGATGTGTGTGTATATATAGCTGTCGAATATATAAGTCTGTAAGTGTACATGTATATGTGCATGCATATGCATGTCCATGTACGTATTCATGCATGCATGCATACACGTAAGGAGGAACGTATGTATGTTTTTCTGTCTGTATGTATGTATGTATGTATGCGTGTGGGGGCAGGCATGCATGTGCAAAACACTATATGGATGCCTGCATGTAAGTACACATGCGGAGGTGAACGTATCTATCTGCTTATGTACGTATCCATGGAGACAATGTAGCCATGTGTGCATGTGTGCATACACGAATTCATGCATTCATCCATGCATGCATGCATTGAGAACTACCATAGTTACAAAGATACATAGCTACATGCCATGACAAACACTACCCTGCCTACTTTACGGTACCGTAGCATCCCACTGCCCTCTCATACCATAACATGCCCATACCATACCATACCATTACCGGTACCAATATTTACCTTTACCCACTAGTTGCTATTGCCGTTCCCATGAACACATACAAGATGTGTATATACATATATATATATACACTATTATTATTATACATACATATCTATATACAACATGATTACATAATGGTAACACGATCAAAAGAAAAACAACAATAGTGATAAGCACATTGCTATAGTAGTAATCACTAGTAATAACCGTGACAGTAAAGGAATAACGCTAATAATAATCACCATCATCATAGCCATACTCGCAATATATTAATGGACATGGCAATCAACATAATGCTAACAATGATATTCAATAGTAATAACAAGAAGAAGAACATCAGCATAACAGTAACAGTAATACTGATACTTGTGAAAAGAAAAAACATAAAGCAATAACAAAAATCAAAAGTAACAGAGCTAATGATGGTAACAATAACAATACCATACGACCATACAGGTCATACACAACATGCCATGGCATGACGTACCACATGACAAACTATTGGTCCCTTCCTCTTTGTGGGGTGCAGGTTTATGAATTTTAGTTCCGATTTCACTAGTTCACGCTTGGTTTTCGGGGTTCGGGTCGCGAAGCTTGAAACCCAGCTTGCGGACCCTGGCCGCACTGGTGAAATCCGGGGAGGGTCTCGGTTCTTTAGGGTTTAGTTTTTGTTTTTAGGGTTTAGGGCTTAGGGGCTTTGGGTTTAGGGGTTGTGGGTTTAGGGTTCGGTGTTTTTGGGCTTAGGGTTAAGGTTTTGGGGTCCTTGCAGCAACAATTCAATGTTGAAGGCTGCCGGCTGCGCAGACTGGCATGGAAGTGGGTTTAGGGTTTAGGGTTTTAAAAGTTTTGGGAATCGGCTGTGACGAAAGCTCGGGAACCGGCAGTAGACAGCCGTGTCGGTGGTTGGAAGGCATGGTAAAGCCAGTAAAAGCAGAATATGGTTCAGTTTAGGGCTAACGGCTCAGTTTACGGTATTCGGGGTTGCATGGTTGGGGGTGCCCTATGAGGCTTCTGAAAACTATCAGTGAATAAGATCCTCTTAAGCCCACTAAGGGAAAATATAAAATGTCCCAAAGCCCTACCTAGCTCAAAGGGCTCCAAAGGTGGGAGGGTTTAGGGTTTATAGGGTTTAGGGTTTAGGGTGGGACGATCCCCAATTAAGAGCCCTACATAGGGCTCCAAACCCTAAACAAATCCTATCCCCCAGGGCATAGCTTTGTCAACGGTATAGGGTTGAGGCCTTGGTTTCCAGAGTTCAGGGTTTCGGGGTTCAGGGGCTTTAGGGGCTTTAGGGGCTTTAGGGCTTGAAAACGGTAGGGTTTTGAGATTCAATGTTCGGCGGTTTGGCTTTTAGGAGTTCAGGGGTGTCGGGTTGTAGGGCAAGCTGCCGAGGCGATTGTGGGTTGGGTTGTTGAGGGCTCTGTGGCTTAGATGCGCGCTTTGTCGCAAAGCAAGACCTTGTGAGCCAGAGGCCGGCGTCCGACATGAACTGGATGATTGTCCAAATTAGGGTCTCTTTTGGGTTCTCAAACTATAGGGTGCCGTATGAAGGGAAGAATGGTATAGGGTTCCTCAAAAAGGACCCATGCTTTTGACAGTTACCCAACTGGGTCTGTTTGTGTGAACAAGTACGCAATAGGGCCCTAAGCATTTGTCTGGGGAATACTCGCACAAACCACAACTCCAGAAATGGAAACCCAACTTTGTGCCTTAGGACTTTAGCATCCTTTGCGTGCATCCTTGCTCTCAAGCTTATGGCCAAAAAACCTACAGAACCCTAAACCCGAAATACAAGAATCCTGCAACCTTAACAAACCCTGAACCCAAATGGCATACATGTCTTAACTCCCCCACCCTCAACCCACTAAAGGCCTAAGCCCTATACCCCAAACCCTATAAAACCTAAACCCGGCACCCTAAACACCTAAACCGTAGAGCGCCACTAAATATCCTAGAGCCGACCCAATCCCTTTCGAAACGCAAAAAATGAACTACCATAATCTACTTGTCGTAGGTTCTGATTATGAACCCGAATATGGAATTTATAGCGACCCTAATATGGATATTCTATGAACCTTAACATGGTATTTATATGAAGCCCAACATGGAGCGTTTATGGGAACACTACCCAAAAAGGTTGGCGTTTTTCGTAATTCAAGGAAAGCACTACTTAGTTGCTGAGTTCATAAGCCCCAAAAAGTATACACTTTCAGTTTTATAGTGGGTAATAAACCCTAAACCCTAAACCCCTAAACCCTAAACCCCTAAACCCTAAACCCCTAAACCCTAAACCGTGTATCCACCCAGCTACTAAGACTGAAAGCCCTGAACAGGTGAACCTTTCGGGGCTCCCAGATCGATGTTTGTGGGTTTAGGGTTCCTTTAAAGGCTTAGGGTTTAGGGTTTAGGGCCTTAAAGGGCTCCTGAAAGGCGCTCCTGAAAGGGGCTCTGCAGAGGGTTTTAGAAGGGATCTGTTCCGTTCAAGGTTCCTTAACTGGGCTTTTAAGTAACCAGGGAGAAAAAAGTATAAACTTCTATTTCATAATGGTTCCATTAAGAAAAAAAGTATTAAAGTATGGTACTCCAAAGCCCAGTTAAAAGGGTTCCTAAAAGGCTTCCTTAAGAGGCTCTCCCGGTTTGAGGGTTTGGAGTTTGTGGCTTGGAGTTTAGGCTATACCCTACACCCGTAAACCCTAAACCCCTAACCCTAAACCGTGAGGGTTTAGGGCTTGGGGTTTCAACATCGGCGCTAGCAGGTAAGGTAATCTTCCAGGTTTGAAGGGCTTTAGAGGCTAGAATGCTAGCCTCTTCCCCTAATTGGGGAAAAGACCACACTGTTCAAAGCTTGCGGGCTTGTTGGAGCCTTACAGTTCTATGATACCGCCGATACCACTATTGTGTACTGTGTGCCCCGCTATTCGGTGTAGATTCAAGTGGTGCTGAAAGATGGCAAACCCCAAGCGCGAAACAACGCCTGAAAGTTCCGGGCTCACATCCCTTAAGCTCTTAGCCGCAGACCCCAAGGCCTATAGCCTAAACCCCCGTGGATCGCTTAGACACTCTACAGAACAAATTAAGGAATCCTTCAATGCCAATAGCCCAAACCCTAAACCGCAACCCTAAACCCCCTTTAAGGAACCCTTTACAAAACCCCACGAGCCCTAAACCCCAGACCCCTACAGATCCCTTGCAGAAACCTTGAAGCAATTCTTTTTCAAAACCCGAAGAGCCTCATAAACCCCAAACCCTAATTAACCCTAAACCCTCTAAGGAACCCGTTAGAAAGCAATAAGAGCCCAAAACCCAAAACTCAAACCCTAAACCCTCCAAGGAACCCTTTCTTCAAAGCCCTAAGAGCCCAAACCTCAACAGTGCCTTCCGCACCAGTACTCGGCAACTCGTCTCTCGTCGATGGCTTTGGCGGAACTTCCTGCGGTGCCCTCCCCCAAAAAACCAACCCAAGAACCCTAAACCCTAAAAGCCCTAAACCCCAAAACCCCCAACCCAAAAACCCTAAATCAAGGTTGCTTTCGGCGGGTTCCTAGGGCTCTGCGTATTTTGGTGTTTAGGGCTTCAGGGGTTTAGGGTTTAGGGGAGTTTAGGGTTTAGGGGTGTGGGTTTAGGGTTTATAACATAGTATATACTATAAGGGCTCCACTACAAGATCTCAACCGGCTCCGTTAAATCCTGCAAGGGTTCCTACAAGGGATCCGACAAAGGTTCCTTTAAGAGATACTCTAAATGATATACAAGGGCTCCTAGAGGGAGAATTCATTTAGGGCTACTATAAGGGTAGGGTTTAGCGTTTAGAGTTGAAGGTTTAGGGTTTAGAGTTCAAGGTTTAGGGTTTAGGATTTCGGGGCTTAGGGTTTTTTTTGAAAACCCTTGGGCCGAACTCCCCCCTGACCCTAAACTCCCCTCGTGTAGGCGACGGTCCCGGTCTGCACCGCGTTCTTCAAGTTTACCATGGCCTTGCCAGCGATGTCGGCAACCTGGCCAACCAGGTTGAGGGGTTTAGGGTTTGAGGTTTAGAGTTTAGGATTCTGGGTTGTAGGCTTAAGCTTTAGCGTTAGAGGGTCGAGGGTTTCAAGCAAAAAGGACACACACGCAAACAAGCGAACAATTGAACTAAATAAGGAATTTCATGGACAACGAATGCATAAATGAATAGATGGACAACCATGGTAGCAAATCAGTAAAGGTACATTCGCTTTTCGAGGTAAGCCGAGAATAGACCTTAGATCCTTGCTCAAGAAACCACGACCCAAAACGTAATTAAACCGCAACCAACAGGTAACCAGAACCCTTACATTATCATAGTAAACAAATATGATCCCCAAAGGTCATTAACAGAAACCCTTCTATAATCCGAGGAGCAAACCTTGCGTACCAAATGGCCCTCTTAAGTTGGGGCCTGATACCCTTTATACTATGCATCCCTACATGGTGTATGAGCCGGGAAAGTCCTAATTACAGCGTTCATTTCGTCCTTATAGGGAATATTATCATCGTATCAAGAGCCCTAAGCCCTAAACTCTAAATATACTCACCGTCTTAGGAGCAAAGGTCTCGCCGAGCCTGGCCAAGCTTCCCGACGGTGCGCGAGGCAAGATGCTGCGTCTCCTCCACGAACCTCCGAGAACAGTAAGAACCACGGTTTAGAGTTTACCCATAGGCCCCATAGTAGTTCCTTTTTGGGGTTCATATATATATATATATCTATATATATATAGAGAGAGAGAGAGAGAGAATCCTATAAGGTAATCCCAAAAAGGAACTGCTATGGGGCCTCTGGGTAGTTTAGGGTCCTTAAAGGGCTGCTTTCAGGGATTCAGCATCCTAAAGGGGCAAGGTCTCCAGTCTCCAGTTTAGGGCGAAGCACCGTCGCCCTCACGCCTGACCAGCGATCAGCTACCCCCAGTACCTCGTAGGGTCCCATAGAAGCGAGGCCTTCATCTGGGTTTCCCTAGGCTGACTCGCATTCCGGTTTGCGTTACTACGACAACTAGAGTAGGATTTGCCTCACGTTCACAGTATTATGAGTTAGAAGCTTAAGGTAGAGCTTAACTAGATTGCCTCACCAGGGATGTCGCTGCCGGGTTGGGATGCATACGTAGTAGCTCATAGCCCGAGGGGAAGCAGAAACATGACACTACAACGCCCAGAATTACACTCAGCAGTATTTCATAGAAGGCACCAGAAACTCTTCTTCCCACAACCCCTACCACCAAAACAGGCAGTCAACACCCATCATTACAACAACATTTGTTACACCCACCACCGCCCAACCCTAACCCCGGCCCCTAACCCCTAAACCCTAAATCCTAAACCCTGTTTAGGGCTTTTTTAGGTTCGATCTGAGGATTGGCACAAGGTCGCCGAGGTATTCAGCTGCTGAAGCTTCTTCTGCGACTCCGAGACGAACCCGTCGAAACCTCCTCCAAAAGGGCGCTTTTAAGGGTTTAGGGAGTTTCGGGTTAGGGTTCAGCGAGTTTCGGGTTCAGGGTTTTGGGGTTTAGGGTTTGGGGCTTTAGGGGTTTAGGGGGTTTAGGGGTTTAGGGTTTTGAGCTTTGGGGTTTGGCGTTTAGGTTTTGGGGTCGTGGGGTTGAGGATTTATGAAGCGGCGTTCTCGCCTCCACAGGGTTCTACCCTAGGGATCTAAGGACTCATATATTAAGGCTTTTGGGCCCAAAGACCATACTATATAAGGCTTTTGAGCTGTTTTGATCCCTAGGGTTCTGTAGAGTCGAGGGGATTGGTGTGTAGGCGTTTCGAAGGTTTCGGGTTTAGGGGTTTAGGTGGAACGGTTTTAGGTTTAAGGTTTGTCGGATAAAAGTTCAGGGTGTCGAATCCTTGAGGACGAAATGAACCCTAAAATGGTTTAAGGTTCATATAGCATATAGGGATTCATAGTATATGGGTATAGGGCTCCTACTTTCAAGGGTCATTTGGTCCTTCAGAATTTGGCTGTCACCACTTTAGATGTCGAAAGCACAGCAAGTTTAAAAGTACAGGCACCTCGCAACTGACACCCCGAATCACGAGACTTGAACGAGGCCCTCGTGCAGTATTGGTCATTGTCGGGGTTAGGGGGATTGGGCCTTATAAGGGTTTAGGGTTCCTCAACGCAAACATGCCAGACATGCCAAAAATGCTTCTCAGATGCTGCTGCTTCTGTTGGTCTTTTTTGCACATGCCGCCCATGCTCAACATGATCACGAAAATCATCCCTTGCAATTGTTCGCACTCTTTTGCGATCGTCCGCCTCCAAGCGATGCTTCCAACTCGGGGCTGAGGACCAGCAGGGTCCATCCTCCTTCCTCGTGGCATCGTGGGTTCGAAGCCATTCCAGCGCCGCGTACTGGGCAATGCATCGATAGCAATAGTGGTGTACGTGCCTGCGTTTCTTACGCACGCACGATCTGGCCCGTCCGCAGTGTCCGCATGTACGCACACATACCAACATGCTCAAACACTTGTAAATACGGGGATAAAGTTGTTCACCCCGCCTGATACATCTGCCATCACAACTTTCCGGGCTACTTAGGGTTTAGTGCTTAAGGTTCAGGCTTTGGGGTTTAGGCTATTTCTGGGTGCTGGCCACAAACGTCGGGCACGAGGAGTAGCACGACTTCGGGCTAGCACACCGAAAGACCCTGGGTACAGCCCCCAGCCAGTAACAGTCTATAATAAGGCTACCATTATATATCCACATTATATTCTGTTATATATATATACACATATAATTTAACGGTTACTGTGTGGGGGCAGTACCTTCGAAAGACCCTGAAACACGGTTTGGGGTTTAGGGCATGTTTAGAGGACTTCAACACTAAAGATAAGTCTTTAAATCCTAACCTCTAAACCTCCACATTCGGGGCTTTGGAGGGGCTCTTCCTGGAGATGAAAGGTGCATCGAAGCTAGGCCTCATATGGGTGGTTGTCAAAATTAGGGTCCCTTTTTGGGTCTCTAGTATAATACGACACCTATTATTTTGCGTACCCAAAAAGGGACCATAATTTTGACAACTACCCATATGGGCGCCCTCAATAATTTGAATAGAATTGAGGGTTTAGAGTTGATCATAGGGTTTAGGGCTTCGGGGGGAGGGTCCATCATAACCCTAAACCCTTAGTCACAGTCATAACATAACGGTAATCAGGAACCCCCAGGAATGAGTAGTACTAACTACGGTGTTCAGGCTTCTGCATTACGAAAGAAACGACTATAGCAGCAGATGCGTTTTAATTCTTCGGGTTGGGGGTCTGAAGGCCTACCACAAAGAAATATGTTGGGGTACAAATGTTTTGAAGGGCGCGACAAGTACATAGCTCTATCTAATGCACTCAGACCCTGACTCGCAACTACGCATGAACCCGAGAGAACTGTATAACCTAAATCTCGAACCATTGTGATTACTATAGGGGCCTTAATAATTAGAATGGGTTTTGGGGTATGTGACACTATACTTCTAATAAAGAACCCCCACGTAAAGGTACACTACACTAACACCCCTATACTAGGGGTGTTAGTGAGCCTTGCCTAGGAGCTCGAGAATCTGCCAGGCCTGAAGCTCGCATTCCCGCAGAGCCCGAGTACTCGCTGAAGGATGACCTGCTTTGCAGAGCCAGGGGTTTTAGGGATTAGGGTTTAGAGTTTTATGGTTTGGAGGTTTAGGGTTTAGGGTTTTATGGTTTGGAGGTTTAGGGTTTAGGGGTTTCGGGTTTAGGGTCTAGGTTCTTTCCTTTGAGGGTCTAGGGTTTATAGGGCCAGGGTTTAGGGTTTCAAATCGGTTTTCGGGTTCAGGGTTTACTGATCTTGTCCGTACTCCTCTTCCCCAGAACTCCAAGTCTACAAGAAATCACCTCCTTCGGGGTCCCCTAAACGCCTAGGCCTAAACTCCTAAGACCACGAAGCCAAAAACAAGGACCATTTGGAGCCCGTAGCCTTAGGCCCACGACTAAGTTTTCTGCTTTCGCTGCTGCAACTTTCCAAGGCCGAGAAGGGGTCGTTGAACGGTTTAGGAATTAGGGGTTTAGGGATTTAGGGTTTAGGGGTTCAGGGTTTAGGGTTTTAGGGTTTCAGGGGTTTAGGGTTGAACGATTCTCTCTTGATCATCCTAAAGCTTTCTCCTAGAGCAGTGCTGGTACTAGTAGCAAGAGCAGCAACATGCCGAAGTTTAAAGTCTAAACCCTAAACCCCCCAAACCCAAAGCCCCTGTTGGGGTTTCGGGTCTATAAAAATTGTTTAAGGGCTTGGGTGCCAACAAATTTTGACCGAAAGTTGTGAGCAGTTTTTCCTTCTGGAGCCACCAAAGCCTCCTACGGTTCCGGTCATCAATGGTGCTCTGTGGATCTTCTGGCAGAGGGGACTCATGCCGAGGCTGAGCAAGTGTCTTCAGCATCTTGGAATCTTGTAAGCACCGTTGTCAGACAACGTGGTGCCGGTACCGATTTGTTTCCTCAAACGCTGCAATGCGTAGTAGTTGGCAGCCACGTTGAATTGCTCATATTCTGATGCCCAAGTTCCAAGGTGTATGCTTACACACACGATTTCCCTTTGTGCTGAGCAACCAGCGGAGATCCCGACATACCTGGGTATGCAGACGCTGCGTGGTGCACGGTTCCTGTCGTGCGATCAACTGGAGCATTGTACAATGACCAGCATGCAATGTGAGGTCTACCGTTTGGTCCAAGGTGGCCTGTGACTGGCATTGTTCCAGAAGCCAGAAGGTAAAAGTGTTTCTGAGACTTCACCTGCAATCTGAAAAAGATGGCATCTGCATCCTTGATCTTGAATGCAATCAGGTCATGCCCAGTGAGTCCAAAGACGGACATCTTGTTGATAACTTGATTTCGAATTTGAGGCCGGGCTGCTGGGCTGCTGGCTAGTCTTGATTTCGAATTTGGGCTGGGCTGGGCTGGGCTGGGCTGGCTGGTGAGGTGGTGCGGCTGGGGCTGTCTGGGGCGGGGCTGGGGGCTGCTGGCGGCTGGGGATTTAAGGGGAACACAATGCCTATTTATTTCAGTCTTGAGGATTTGGGGTTTAGGGTTTAGCGAATCATCAACAGAGAGCAAATCTGAAGGTTACTGAAGCCCTATCCTTGAAAACGGTTATGTTAGAAGCGTAGGCATGCCAAGCGTGAGGTTTGGGGTTTGGGATTTTAGCGTTTGGGGTATCGGGGTTTAGGGTTTTGGGTACCGGGTTCGGAGGTTTAGGGCCTCGGGTTTGGGGTGGTTAGGGGTTACCTCGTTTAGGAATCGACAGTCTGAAATCCGAAGCCCCATGGCTGCCGAGCATAGGGTTTAAGCGCCGTTAAGACGAAACGGAAACAAGGCGGACTCCAGAAACGCGCAAACCCTAAACCATGTATACCACGAAACCACCCCAGAACACCCCAAAACCCCAAATCCCTCAACCACAGATGCAGTGCCAAACATTACAAAACAGTAGGCTATCACCCCTAAAGTATCGGGTAGAACCCTGACATCCCCAATTAAGCAGTAAACCCCTAAACCATAAACCCTATAAACCTATAACCCTATAGCCCTAAACCCTATAACCCTAAACCCTATAAGCCCTATACCCCGAAACCCTCAAAACCCTAAGCCTTCAGCCCCAAACCCTGAACCCAAAACCCTATACCCCAAAACCCTCAGCCTTAAATTAACCCTAAACCCTAAACCCTACATACCCAATACCCAAAGCGCCATACCCCAAAACCCTAAGCCTTCAAGCCTAAACACTAAACCCTAAACCCAAAACCCTAAGCCGTAAACCCTAAACCCTATGAGCCCCTTACCCTAAGCTCTATACCCCTAAACCCTAAACCCAAAAACCCGAAGCCTACAAGCCCCCACCTCGACCTCTGGGGGTCCGATTCTGAACCGGAGGCATCCTTCGATTACTGCTGTTGATATAAATCCTGCATTACCCAGAATAAGGAATTAGGGTTTAGGTTTTGGGGTTTAGGGATTAGGTTACCCATGATAAGGAAGATACCATTATTCCCAAAGTTTAGGGTCCTGAAGGTAATGCACGATTTATTTTATGAACCATAGGGCTCTTGTCTTGCGAGCTGGTGGGGGTTTAGGGTTTAAGGGTTGATGGTTTAGGGTTTAGGGGTTTATGGTTTAGGGGTTTAGGGGTTTAGGCTAGGGTTTAGGGTTTAGGGTTTAAGGGTTAAGGGTTTAGGGTTTAGGTTTAGGGTTCAGGGGGAGCTGGCTTAGGGTTTAATATAGCGGCCTTAATGATTAGAATAAGGTTTGGGGGTATGTTACACTATACTTCGATTGAAAACCCCCAAATTGGCATAGGTAGTGATTGAAGCCCCAACATACACAGCCCTTTCAGGAACCCTTTAACAAGGCCCTTTTTCGAGCCATATAGTAGGGGTTGAGTCTAAGGTTTAGGGCCAGAGCAGGGCTCATGGCTCAGGGATTCTTGTGGGGCTTTTCTTGGAGGCTCTTGTAAAAGCCTATCAAGAGCTTCTTCGTCTGGGTTCAGGGTTCAGGGTTTGGGGTTTTAGGGGTTTAGGGCTGAGGGCTTTAGGGGTTTAGGGTTTAGCGCTTCATCTGGTCCCAGGCCTGATATAGGGCTGTCTATATTACATCAACTATCCTCTGCGCCATCAAGGTTGGGGAAGGTTAGTCTCCGTCTTGGAGCCTAAACCCTATGAACCCCCAAGCTCGAAGCCTAAACGCTAGATTGCTAATATAGGGGCCTTAATAATTGGAACAGGGTTTTGGGGATATTATACTATAACTCTAGTATGGAACCCCCCAAATAGTATAGGCAATTATCAAGGCTCCTATATTACATCCATAATATCCTTAAGCCAAAAAGACAAGCCACCCCAATACCAAAACCTGAGCCACAAACAACAAGACCCTGAACTGTAGCCCTCCGCCACTTCTGAGCCCCTATGTAAACCCTAACCCCCCCTAAACCGCTAAACCCCAAACTCCAAACCCTAAACCCGAAACCCTAAACCCTAAAACCCGAAACCCTAAATCAAACCGAAACCCTAAACCCTCGCTTGCAGTCCTCCATGTCGTCGGAGAGTACGGAATCCATATTACGCAGCCGGCGCTCCTGGTTGCAGGTGAGGAAACGCCATGATTGACCCTACACCCTACACCTACACACCCTAAACGCCCTAACCCCTAAACCCTACACCTTATGTAAACCGCACAAAGCAGAGACAGGCTATAGTGGCTGTGGGTCCAGTTTCCTTTTGTCGGTGAAACGCATGCAACCTCCTGCAAATCAGAATTCGCTGTAGTGCAGCTGGCAACGGGGTGCGGCGTCGTGGTTCCGTCCCAGCTGCATGCCGTGCGGCAGAACGGCAGCCCAATCCCCAAAGGTCGCCACCAGCCGATGTTGTACAACAGGCGTTCAAGAGGCACAATCCAGCACTGCCCTGCCCTCAGCTCCGAGTCCGTCCGTCGTCCGGCCACCAAGGCATGGTACACCCCACATGTTCCACCCCATACAATGCTCCAGGTCAGACCAGAGGCAGGAACGGCCTTGGGTGACGGAAGCGTCGGCTGCCAGCATCCCGAAAGGTTTCAGGGTTTAGGGTTTCTGTGCTTTTTGATTGAACTGCCCGACACTTCTAACGCTCTGCCACAACCCAAGCGTTTCGCACTTGGGCATGTGCGGGATCTCTTTGAGCCCTATGAAGGAACCCTTATTGAACCCTTCTCATCCTCACTAACACATAGCAATCCTCCAAGGAACCCTTATTATAGTCAGTAGTTCATAAGGACTCCATAGCCAAGTCGCGCATTTTGCTTGGAGTTTCGTTGTTGAACACGACCCCCCTCCCCGCCCAAGGTACTCTTCCCAGAGCTTAGATCCTCATATAGGGGCCTTAATATTTAGAATAGGGCTTTTGGGGCCCATTCTTCTACAACTATAAAAATTAAGGAACCCACCAAAAAACAGTATAGGTAGTTTATTCAGCCCCTATAGTAATTACCACGGAAAGGTTTAGGGTTTATGGCTAGGGGGTTCAGGCTTCAGAGTTGCATGGGGGCTTAGGGTTTAGGCTAAGAAGGGTTTAGGGCCTAGGGCCTAGGGTTTGGGGGTTTACGGTTTCTGATATCATAGGCATAGGCAGGGAAGCTGGGCTTTTAAGTAACCAGGGAGAAAAAAGTATAAACTTTTATTTCAGAATGGTTCCATTAAGAAAAAACGTATTAGAGTATGGTACTCCAAAGCCCAGGAAGGCAATATGCAGTGGCCAAAAAAACGGTGCAAACCCTACAGACATCCGACGTCAACCTCACACCTCTAAAACCTGGGCAAAACACTATACCCCTTGAGCCCTCATATTTCCTAAATCGGACATTCATCTCAGGCCGAGCAGTTACCCGACATCATACCTTCAGGAGGCTTTGTTAAGGTGAGGGTCCTGGTGAACCCAATGTCCTACAACCAGTTTGTAGGTTGTAGATACCCCCAAGGGTCCAAAGGACCCAATAATTCGGTACTCGGTTTTAGGATAGTAGTTATGTAGGCTAGGATTTTGGAGAGTCTATGATTATTAGGTACTTGGACCCTTGGGGTATCCGCAGAAAACACCTAACCCTAAACCCCTAAACCCCTAAACCCTGACAATAACTCTACAGCCCGAAAACCCCCATCCCAAGCCCAAACCCACAACCCCTAAGCCTAAACACACGGGAGTTTCCGAAACTAGGGGTACCTTATTTTGGTGTCCTTATAATAAGGATCCTACTATTTAGGGTACTATATTAGGGTCCCCTATTTTCGGAAACTCCCACACCCTAAACACCCCAAACCAAGAAGCCCAGCAGCCGGCACCCAGGCCTTCGGTATTCGAAGGAGGTCCTGCTTCCAAGTTCATGTTAGAAGGGCCTGTATAGGCGTAGGGGTTTTGGGGGTGTAGGGGTTTAGGGGTTTAGTGGTTTAGGGGTTTAGGGGTTTAGTGGTTTAGGGGTTCAAGGGTTTAGGGTTCCGGGTTCAGATATGGGGGTTTATCTTGTTGTAAAGGTTCTATAGGTCTCTGTATGAGATCGTTTTGTTTTTTGTAGGGTGATCAGGTTTACCAGAGGCATCAGAGGGGTTTGTCAAGGTTCTGAATGGGCGGTGTGTAAGGCTCTCTGTATGGGTCCGATAACGATTCGTAATGGTTTTCTAGAGCTCTACTAGGGTTCTATGAAGGTTTCAAAAGGCTCTAACTACTTGGGGGGCTGAGTAACCTAGCCCAAAAAAGGTTAAGGATTCGGTATTCAAGTCTATTTCAGAAGGTTGGTCCGGGGGACCATCTCATTCGGGCATGGCTTCTCTCGCTACTATAACTGCTGTTTCATAGATTTGTCCCTCAATCCAACCTTGCCCAATCCTGAACTTCGTCCAAAGTGTTAAGGCGAACCGACACCGAAATGGGATCGGCAGAACTATCTAGCCAATATGAAGAACACTCCATCATGATTTCATAAAGTACTCTAGAGCCGTCCGCAGGATATGTATCACGTTGCCTAGCCATAAGCGAGTAGAGCCCATCCACCGCTACTCGTGCTACACCTGGTGGCATGGACCTAAGTTCGAGACGTACCCTCTGTTTCAGCTGTTGTAGGTTGAGCGGCATGTCTTGGGCGGGGATCATTGCTTGAGTGCCCAGAAGGCCTTCCGGGATGCATGAGTCGATAGTGAGTCACTATTGTTGGGGGCCCAGGTTGGCAGGTTCGGGAGGACCTCCAAAGTATATTCTTTCACTATTTAACCGAAGTTCGCCTGTAGGCCAAAAATGTGGAAGATTCCACCCAGTAAAGCATGCAGAGTAACAGTCTATCGTACAGTAAATACGGAAACTAGCTAGGCCGCAGTATACCCTGAGTTCGTTACCTTCACATGAAGGACAAGCTTCTGACCGGTACCGTCCGGAGACCAATGAACAAAAAGATCGCCTGTTTCCGTAATACGGATAAATCCATAAACGGCAATGAAGGGCATCCTTTAATGCCCATAGCGCAATTTGGGGGTCATAATCCACGGACGCTTCAGAGCATGCAATGCGGGCTACTTTGCGGTGGCTCCTCAACCTAGCCCCTCGTGTTCAACGTTTTCCTTCAGAGCGCTTTACTCTGAAGAACGAGTGTGACCCAAGGGAGATCACGCTCTTTGTAGATGTGTCTTGGTCTTTGGACAGTACTTCAGGAGGGATCATAAGCTGGTTGAACTGCTGTTTGAAAGCATTCAGTAGGAAGCAGCCAACGACGGCCCTCAGCAGCGCCGAGGCCGAACTCATGGCCCTCACAGAAGGGGCCAAAGAGAGCATCTATATAGCATACCCCCATCAGCCTCCGGCTCTGGATCGGAAAGATCCTCATGAGGAAGAGTTGGTTCAGGGTTGACAAAGTCCTCACCTACACAGAAGTGTACGTGGCTTGGACCTTCCTCCTCAGCCATTAGGAGCGATCGAGATCCTGAGGAACCGATGCCCAAAGTTACAAGCCTCCCAAGGGAGGCAGCTGTGCTCTTGGCGGTCCAGGCGTCCCAGGATTACTTGAAGGGGCAGGGGACTTAGTAAGTTGGTTATAAGTAGGGTTATAATTAGGGTAACTCCATTTAGGACACTTATAACTCTACTTATANGACTTAGTAAGTTGGTTATAAGTAGGGTTATAATTAGGGTAACTCCATTTAGGACACTTATAACTCTACTTATAACCTACTTACTAAGTCCCCTGCCCCTCCAAGGATGTAAACCCCAACAGGCTGAAGGTTACCTACCCAGCTGCTAAGCTTCTAGATTATAGTACCCTTATAGAAACCCTATAGAAACCCTTATAGATCCCTTTAAGGACCCCCAACAGGTTACCTACCCAGCTCAGCAACTAAGACCCTGCAATAATTGGAATAGGGGTTTTGGGGCCCAATATACTATAAATATCATAAGGAACCCCAAAATACTGAGGCCCCTACAGTAACTACGGGTATGCTAGCTTATGAGGCTTCGTGGTTCTAAAGGCTCAATCGGCTTCAGGGTTTTTTGTAGTTTCGGGTGTCAAGTTTAGGGTTAGGGTTTAGGGTTTAGGTCTTAGGGTTTAGGCTTTAGGGTTTAGGTTTTAGGGTTTAGGTTTTAGGTGGTTTTAGGGTGTAGGTTTTAGGGTTTAGGCTTCAGGGTTTAGGTTTTAGGGTTTAGGCTTTAGGGCTTAGGTTTTAGGGTTTAGGTTTTAGGGTTTAGGCTTTAGGGTTTAGGTTTTACGGTTTAGGCTTTAGGGCTTAGGTTTTAGGGTTTAGGTTTTAGGGTGTAGGTTTTAGGCTTTAGGGTTTCGGCTTCCGGGGTGTCATTTCAGGCCCCTGCGTGCTGTCAGGCTTTGGGGGGGTCTGGGGCATTGAGTACAGGCTCTAGGGTTTAGGGTTTTAGGGGTTTCAGGGTTTAGGGTTGAGGGTTTTAGAAGGCTTCAAGTACTTCACTTTGGTGCGAACGCAAGGTGTCCAAGTAACAGAGGTCCAGTATCTGCGTAGTTCTCTAACTTAGGGTCCCTTGGGTAGTTCTCTAACTTAGGGTCCCTGGGGGGGCCCTTTTTCATAAGGGTGCCGTACTATGTTGGGGACTTTCAAAAAGGACCCTAATTTAGAAAACTACCCATATGCTTCTGGGCCAGTCTACAAGGCCCATAGGACCGGCCCACTGGTTCAGTGCATACAGTATCTTAGTTGCTGAGTTCATAAGCCCCAAAAAGTTTACACTTTCAGTTTTATAGTGGGTACTATTCAATTATCCCAACAAGTGTAAAGTGTATCCACTCAGCTACTAAGGTATAGTATCCAACATATTATAGCAGTACTCTAACATGCTATACTATACTATACTGTAGCAATAGTGGTACTCCAATTAATATAATATACTACACTACACTATACTCTACTGTAGTAGTAGTAGTAGAAGAAGAAGTAGTAGTAGTAGCAGCAGAAAGTTAGTATAGCGCGGAAATTGCCTGACGAGCACAGTATTCCGGCCGCTCAACCTTAAGCGCTGAAGCCCTACATAATAGAAGCCGTCTAAAGCCTTAGCCCTAAACAAATTATTACCCTCTGAACCATACATGGGTAGTTGTCAAAATTAAGATCCCTTTTTGGGTACCCTAAATAATAAGTGCCGTATTATAATAGGGACCCAAAAAGGGGGCATAATTCTGACCACCACCCACATACTTAACTCAATGCCTGCTAATCCCAAACCCTCTCAACCCTGAGCCTTCCCAATCTTCTGAGCCCTAAACACTTGAGATTTGGGTAGGGTTTATGCCTTTGGGGTTTCAGGGCTTAGAAGATCCGAAACCCTACAACCCTAAGTCCTAAAGTCTTGACTGCTAACCCTAAAACTAGGTGGGGCTTTTAGGGCTTTTGAAAAATATTAGTAAATAAGATCCTATTAAGCCCAATAAGGGAAAATATAAAATGTCCCAAAGCCCTACCTAGTAAAAGCCTAAACTAAACACCCGAGACGGGTTCCCTGCCTTGCGCGCGTCGTGAGCATCGGCGGCGCGCAGGGTTTGGCTCAGCCGGCGATGTGGCACCGGAGGCATCAGGGGAAGCTCGACGGCCTCAAAAAGGGGGTTTAAGGTTTATATGGTTTAAGGGTGTATAGGGGTCCTCATAGCTAGAATGGGAAAGAGCTTCAGGGTTGAGGGTTTAGGGTACTGGAGGGGTCTTAAATACGAAAGTGCGGGAAGAGGAGAGGAAAAGTTGACCGATTTCTGGACGAACACTCCGATTATGTCAGAAAGGCCTCCTAGGTAGCCTTACGCAATCCCTGATACATGAAAGCTCCAAACCTGAAAACCCTAAACCCTAAATGAACTCAAGAAACAAAGTCTCCATAGGCAAAGGCAAAGCCTTGATTCAGCCCATTGGCCCTCAACCCCAACTAATTCGAAAAACACCCGCTATGAAGGACCAGACGGGCTGTAACTTAGTTGCTGAGTTCATAAGCCCCAAAAAGTGTACACTTTTAATATTATGTAGGAAATATTATCCCAAAAAGTGTAAATGCGTATCCACTCAGCTACTAAGCTAGCTTCGGGCAAAGGCCCAAGAGCAAAACTGTCGAAAAGCCAAGGCGTCGGCCGCACAGATCGCGCTCCGCGCTTTGATGGCGGAGAACTGCCGCATGTCCTGAGACTATGGAGTTGTCGGGGCTGTCTAGGTTCGTCCCGATGGTAGAATCAGGTGGGACAGAAGGGCGTAGGGTCTAACAGCTTTGTTTACGGCTTCCGAGTGGAGACTATGACCCGTAAGGTCTAAGTTACTCAGTAAGCACAGACTCTCCCAGAATACTACGAGCGTTTAAGCTGCTGCGGCTTGAGGCTGTTAATGTGGAGGCATCAACACTTCGAAGCGAAGGTTGCGGGTATATGCTGGTATGTAGTAGTATGGCATAGCTATGCCATGGAGCCCTGAGGAATTATTGGTGTAAAGTGGTGTAAAGTAGGGGCCTTGGAAAACTCTGCTTATTCGGGGCCTGGCATCAAAGGGTATAGAAGTTTGGGGGTGTCGGGGGTGCTGGTACAGGATTTAAGATGGTGTAAACGCAAAACCAGCGAAACTCCATGCGCAACCCCAAAGCCTGCAAAGCCTAAACCCCCTACATAACACCTAAAACCTACACCCGAAAACCCTAACCCTCAACCCTAAACCCTAGAGAGAGGGAAACCAGGTAGGCCCCCGCATGGCTGTTTTACGTCTCCCAAAACCCTTGTTGTGTCCTATGATCCTTGCACGTCGGCCCGTATGATCAAAGAAGCATTGATTTAAAACACGGGCGTTGCTTTGAAATACTCTCGTCCTCATACTGGATATAAGGCCCTACAGGCGGAATAGCATGCTGTAAACGCGTCCTCACACTGGATATAAGGCCCTACAGGCGGAATAGCATGCTGTAAACCACTAAAACCGAAAAACCAAAAAAAACAAAAAAAACAAAAACCAAAAAAACCAAAAATCTGGGGGACTAGTCTCCTGGAGAATTGGTTGTTTTGGTTTTTGTTTTTTTTGGTGTTTTTGGTTTTTCGGTTTTAGTGGTTTACAGCATGCTATTCCGCCTGTAGGGCCTTATATCCAGTATACAAAAAATCTGGGGGACTAGTCTCCTGGGAAATTGTTTTTTTGTTCTTGNTTTTTCGGTTTTAGTGGTTTACAGCATGCTATTCCGCCTGTAGGGCCTTATATCCAGTATACAAAAAATCTGGGGGACTAGTCTCCTGGGAAATTGTTTTTTTGTTCTTGTTGTTTTCGTTTTTTGGGTGTACCCGCCCACACCCCAGTCGTCGGTTTCCCGCGCGGAGCTGCTTGCCCACAGATGGTTGGATTTTATGCCAACCTTGTCAGACTATAGTATGTCAAAACATCGTTCTCACTGCTTAGGNTTTCCCGCGCGGAGCTGCTTGCCCACAGATGGTTGGATTTTATGCCAACCTTGTCAGACTATAGTATGTCAAAACATCGTTCTCACTGCTTAGGAAATCTAGCCAACGTAGCGCAAGGCTTTAACAAATGGCAAAGTGCCCAGTTTTCGTGGAAAGCCAATATCTAATGCTCAAAAATAGTGTCGATTCATTTGTCTGTGCTCGTTTCGAATTGAACAACCAGTTGCTATCGAATGATAATTTAGCGATTGTCTAAAGAATCCCAATTAGCAGAATCATTTTACATATTTACGAAACATGGATAGTATACACATGAANGAATTGAACAACCAGTTGCTATCGAATGATAATTTAGCGATTGTCTAAAGAATCCCAATTAGCAGAATCATTTTACATATTTACGAAACATGGATAGTATACACATGAATATATATATACATACATATACATACATATTCAACTTGAGTACGCAACCAACAAGTAAGCTGTATACCTTGTACCCTTTGATGTTAGTACGTGAGAAAATGCTAGTTCATGCTTGACTAATAGTCATTGGTTTATACATCATGTTGCAGATGCTCGGGTACTTGTACGTGTTGAACCACAATATGTACAACGCAACCCAAAGCCAAACCGATGACTAATTAATCATTTCTCATGTAGCAAGAGCAGGACCTCTCCTGCTATCTCGCCAATACTCATTGAGCCTAGTACAACATTAACACATACGGATACATGTCAGAACATTTCTTATTTAAACAAAATGAACTAGGTTCATTGTCTTTGAAGATGTGGACCCTAAAAGACGTAATAGTTAAGTGTTTTTCATTTTTGGGGATGTTGAGTATCGTTTTTTTTCAGTACACAAGAAATAACGGTAAGNGTGACTAAAGTATCGGACAAGCTGCCACTGAAATGCTATTTGCGTTGCACTGACTAGTTTCCTACCATCGGTGCAATATCAATTACATACGGTTGGTCTTAATGTCGAATTTCAACTACGCGTGCAATCCACATTAGAGTATTGTTGAATATACGGTAATATTGTCGCACATCAAGCATATAACAATGGCTTGCTTATTAATTATATAGACGAACAAAATTACAATAGACAATAGCGCGGCTTAAATCCGAGATACATGTTATATCAGTTAAGATGGCATAGCAAAAAAGGTATCGAGTTCAATATTGCCATGGCAGGCCATCAGTTGGATATCAAGTAAATGTCGAAGCGAGAACTAGTTGCATACTAGTTAGAACACCGATATAATATACAAACACGTTGTAAGCATTAAGTGCAAGGCAAGTCCGTATTCGGGCAAAGATAGTTACGCCGTTGGTAAAACACACTAACACTACTTCAATACGCACTGAGTATGCAGGCCAGTACGTAGACACGTAAGAGACATCACGTGAGTAGTAGCGAGACACTACTTCAATACGCACTGAGTATGCAAGCAAGTACGTAGACACGTAACAGACATCACGTGAGTGGCAACGAGATATTTGTGGTTGAGCGATGATGAAGGAGCTATGATATGTGCATCCGACACCTATATGGGATGAACATAATACTCGATGTTGTCACCTGGCTTCGCATGTCTGCCTAACGTGCTGCATTGACAGTCTTGCCTTTCCATCAGAAGATATATTGTCGTTCATCATGACACCATACCTCTGGACGTACGTAACTAAGCTGCCATAGAATTGGACATCCGCTTTTAGTGCCCCACTCGTACCTGCACAACATGCAAATACAAACGGTAACCCCGCACTCATCGGTATTAACGGGGTTATCGGTTCACACCGTCTACAAGCATTCAACCCATGTACTCTTTATAGCCAAGAGGGGGCCTACCGGGTTTCCCCTTCCCAAACCCTAAACCCCTAAACCCTCAACCCGAAACCCCCAAACCCAAAGGAACCCAAAGCCGCAACGACCCCCAAAGCCCCTAAACCCTAAACCCCGAAACCCCTAAACCCTAACCCCGAAACCCCTAAACCCTAAACCCCGAATAGATCCCTCATAAACTCATAAACCCCTTTAGAGGAACCCTAATATAACTCTTAAGGCCCTCATAGACCCCTTTAAAGGAACCCTTACGTAACCCGTAGGGCCTCCCTCCAATGTAACATAACCTGGGGGGGCCGTTATACTATAACTATAATAAGGGGGTTTAGGGTTTAGGGGAACCCCCAAAATAGTATTGGTCATTAACTCTTAGGGCCCTCATAGATCCCTTTAAAGCGCCCGCTTCATGTGACAAAGGCCCTGGCAGCAGTCGGCCAGCCGGGAAGCAAGGCGAGGCCGAGATCTGTCAGCATAAGGCTTCTTCGGGGTTAGGAGCTATAAGAGTTGTTCCTTTAAAGGGATCTCTAAGGGTACTATAGGGTTTGGGGTTTAGGGGTGTAGGTGTTTAGGGGTGTAGGGTTAAGAAGGTTTAGGGGTGTAGGGTTTGCGGTGTCCTGGAGTTTTGGGTTTAGGCTTGTGAAGTTTCCCTAGAACAACCCAAAACCCTAAACCCCTCAACCCTAAACCTAGTTTGTATTCAGGGCTCTTTAGGGAGAACCCCAATAAATTAGTGTTTAGGGTACTTAACCCCATATATAACCCGATGCATAAGTCACAAGCTACGTACCAAGTCCCTTGATCCTCGAAGTCGGCAAGGTCTATCGCACCCTACCACCCTTAACCCCGAAGTCCTCACAACCCAAACCCCAGATAGAAACCCAAGCTACAAGACATACCTACGATGAATTCAGGACAAGCTGGCTCAGTTGAGGGTTCACCTCAAAACTCTAGCAGGCACGCTTATCGAAACCTAAGAAACAATCTAGGGATCCAAGTCTACAAATAGTCGATACTTTAGGTTTCTTAGAGTGCAGAAATGCGACCTAAATTTTGGAGCGCCCAGAAGCCCGAAGAAACCTTGAGGAGTGGTCCTGGCAACTTGGTTGCTGAACTCGGGTTTACAAACGGGGCCTTATCAATCCGGATATTTTTCTCTAACTATATAATATAGGGGCCTTAATATTTGGAATAAGGTTTTTGGAATTATACTACTATACTCTACTATACTCACTCAATAAGGAACCCCAAACCAGAATTGGTCATTCGTTAGGCCCCTTTTTTCGCCCTCAACCCCCAAGCCGCAAACCCAAAAAGGCCCTCATGTTAGGTGTTTGAAGGCTCTGACCTGGTTATGCAAGGAACTCATCATCAGGCAGGATCGAGATGCAAGTCTTTGCAGGGTGCAGCTGAACCCACGAAGGCTTAAACCCTGAAAATTCAGCAAATGTAGGGGCCTTGATAATGAGAATAGGGTTTTTGGGGTATAGTACGCATACTATAACTATGATAAGGACTCCCCAAACTCAAGGTAGTACCGGTAATTTTTTAGTGCTCTACATTATTATCATTATGATTATTAGTACTACTATTATTATTGTCATTGTTATCCGCGCGCCTTGTGGCCCCATCCTTCTCAAAGCAGCCCGCTCCCTTCCTAGCGATGAGACTTCAGGCAACTCTGCTTGGGAAATCTGATTTTTGTTTTAGGTGGTTTTGGGGGGCTGGGGTGTCGGGTTGGTTGCCTTGTATAGAATTGATTTATGTTCGTCCTAATAAATAGTAGGACCCTGATTATAAGGACCCCAGCCGCTAATTTTCGGAAACTCCTATATCTGCTAAATCTTCTAGCGCTTTGGTTCTCAGGACTAAAAAGTCATCCTGCAAGTCAGCCAGTTTAACACGGTTGATGTTTATAGGTTTGTATCGGGCTTCAGGAGGCTTTCTTTATCTGCCTGGTTCTAAGTAGGTAATGGGGGGTTATGGAGACTTTTGTTAGGGATTATAAATATAGGGACTACTATAGGGATGCATTCCCCCATTCCCTACTAAGCACCAGACAGTTATCGAGGACCACATGATCCGTATGAATGGTTGTCAGTGCTTTGTGCCGGGGTTGGACCGATTTGCATACGGCTCGTTTTCTAGGGGGCCACAATGCCCTTAAAAGTACAGGGTCTGTATTCCCTTACGCTAAGGGTCCAAGTAGTTCTTTTTTTATGGTTTTCGGTACCCAAACAAGCCCCAAAGTCCTATAATAAGGAATACTTGGGTCCTTAGGGTTATACCAATAATCCCGATATCCTTAACTTAGTTGCTGAGTTCATCAGCCCCAAAAAGTGTACACTTTCAGTTTTATATTACCCCAAAAAATGTGTAAAGTGTATCCACTCAGCTACGAAGTTAAACCCGAAGTCAGGTTTAGCACCACGTTTAAAAGCTTGTCGGACCATCGGATTCTCCTTAGGCGCGATAAGGGTTTAGGGGTTTAGGGGTTTAGGGTTTAGGGGTGTAGGGTTTAGGGTTTACGGGTTTAGGGTTTAGGTGCCATTCTATATTTCTAGTATTGGCACAAGTTCCAATTCAGGAGTGTCTATGCCTTAAATTGGGATTTGTCACAGTTGCATCAGGTTTTCAAGGGATCCCTAATAGCATGGACAGAATCTTAGTTGCTGAGTTCATAAGCCCCAAAAAGTGTACACTTTTCGTTGTATAGTTGGTAATAATATTATCCCAAAAAGTGTAAAGTGTATCCACTCAGCTACGAAGGAAGGTAGGTCCTTACCCTAAACCCTAAACCCTTAAAACCCTAGTATCCAGATCCCTAATATCATGGACAGAATAGTCCTAAGTTCAAGGGTTTGCGAGTCTCTGGAGTGTGGGGATTTAGGATGCACGTTATGTAGGCTGTTCTCCAGGTTTTTTTTTTGAACGCCTTTTTCCATCCGCAAAGAGGATTTAGAGTGTAAGATGCACGGGGTAAAGTGGAAGGCTTAAGGCTGCAGGGTGAGGCAGATGTGCCGACCCCACCAGGGTTTAGCTTAGTTGCTCAGTTTATAAGCCCCAAAACGTATGCACTTTCAGTTTTATAGTGGGTAATACTATCCCAAAAAGTGTAAAGTGTATCCGCTCAGCTACTAAGTTAGGGCTTAAGGGTTAAGGTGTAGGGTCTAGGGCTCCAAGGCAGTCAGAAACTAATTGTGTAGTGGCAGTTCTGGTATACCATACTCCAAGACAGTCAGATATGCCTGGACCCGACAGAACCTCCCTAATCCTCATCATCGACTGCGTCTGCCCACACCATAATCCTTCGCAGCTTATAAGCTCAAGTCTCACGGTAGGTGCGAATAGCAGTTGAAGTGGAGCTTTTGAAGCTTTTGAAAAATGCTAGTAAATAAGCTCCTGTTAAGCCCAATAAGGGAAAATACAAAATGTCCCAAAGCCCTACCTAGTTGAGCTACCTGCCTCACCCGCGATGTTTGGCGGTCACAGTCCGCGGCTGCTTGAAGTATCCATTGCATGTGCCTTTCCATCCAAGGATGTCAAGTCTCCTTATAGGATCCGTACATCCGGTCCGGCCTTCACAAGTGAAAGCTCGCAAGGGAGGTTTCACCTTATGCACTCCTTGAAATCCACGGCACATTCCCCGCATGCATCCATACAAGCCGTAGCTGTGCAGCTTGCTATGTTGTCCGATATACCTCTTGCGCCAGCAATCTCGCCACGACCAGATCATGTTCTTCCCCTTAGCTTCTGCACGTCTCTGCGGTTCTCGCACAGAACCGCGAATGCTGTACTTACTCCAAAGAAGGGGCTGCTCGAGGCTCAAAGAATGGAGCGAAGCATCAGCACACTCTCCAACCCAACCTTCCGGTCTCTTTCAGCTCTTTGTTGCTATACGGCTCGAAATAGTCTAAGGGGTTCTACTGCGGTTCTATCCATAATACATGGGGAAAAAGGATGAAGGTTCTAGGGCTTTGGTGACTGTAGGGTTAAAGGCTTCGGGAATTAGACCCGCACGGGCTTGGGGATTAGGATTTAGGGGTATAGGGTTGAGCGTCTTGGAACTCTTTTGATTTATCCGAAACAGTGGTGATCCGCGAGGATAAAAGGGTTTAGGGCGTAATTAAGCACGTCCGTTTGGCTCGTCCTTGACTACCCAACGGGAGTGCCCAAGTCGTCGGGTTTTAGGTGCCTGAAACACTTCGGAGTATCAACATCGGCACCTAACAGCCTACTGATGTGGGCACCATGCCCTCTTTCCTACGCCCTAACCCTTGCAAAAGTCTTTGTCTATTTCATAGAAATCAAATGGACCTCTGACACGGCCCGAAACCAGCAAACTCCAAGCTTGCTGGGCCTTTCTCCACTTGGGTACCTTATTTGGGTCATTATTATTAGGGGACCTCCAACTGGACCCTAATTTAGGGAACTATCCGCTTGCTGAAAAATCGTCACAATCCAAGGCCACAAGAAGCGTTCCTCAACTCCTCCCAAACCCTGTGAAACATGCATCCTAACCGCCGTATGTTCGTGCCATAGCGGACTTATAATGTAGATTTTGCAGAATCGCTTTTTGGACTATACATGGCTTTCCAAGGGGACACTGTACGAATCTAGTCTAAACTCCCATGAACAAAGTTAAAGTAGAAGCGAAAAAGTTGAAACCAAACCAGGAAAAAAACCCTAAACCCTCGAAATCCACAAAACCTAAGCCCCAAACCCTAAAAACCCTAAACCCTAAACCCTTAAACCCTTAAACCCGAAACCCTAAAAGCCGCAAAGAAAACCCCAAGGCCTTCGTGAAGTGACCTCGCGTGTGAAATCGGGACAAAGTCCTCGTCATCATCGGCCTCTTCTTCTGGTCTCCCCAATACGGGCGTTTCCAACAATTAGGGGTACCTTATTTGGGGGTCCTTATAATAAGGATCCAACTATTTAGGGTACTATATTAGGATCCCCTAATTTTCGGAAACCCCCATATCTGAAAATTAGAATAGAGTTCCTTTCAATGGCTCCTTTACGGGATTTAGGAGGATTAGGGCTAAGGGAAGGTAGAGGCCTTAATCATTAGAAAAGGACAACATTATTTAAAAGGCCTTAAATACGAAACCAAGTTTTGGGATACTTTATATTATGTTACAGTTGTAATAAGCACGCCTAAGGAATGGTATGGGTAATTCTTCAGGCTTCTATGTGACATTGACTCCCCAAGCCCTGCACAAAGAGCCTGCACACCAAAAGGCTACACGAAGAGACCGCCCTGAATCCTACTACCTACTCCTGAATCTATCAACCTCGACCACTCTAAAACCCAATTTAAGCCTGCAGTAGCACCCCGTCCCAGACTGCCAAACCCAAAGCCTTACAAACACTAAACCCTATTGGCCTGCTCTTCTCGTTGTCGGAGTGTGTGTGCCGTCTTGGCTTCGTGTTCCCTTCTCAAGTTGCCCCTCGCTGCTCTCCAAACTCCTGCAACCTCGCTTCAAGTCATTCTCGCATTGCCACGAGGACCAGGATATGAAAACGTTCTTTTCCTGCCGCGGGAGTTCTTACCGGTCGCCTGATGAGGGGGTCTCCCGGCCTGGCTCACAGTGGGCCGGACCTCCCGAGTTAGTCCTGCGCTGCAGTTGAGAAGGTCGGCTTAGGAAGAGTTGCTCTTGAAAGTTCAGCCAAAGCGAGCCGTGGAAGCATCCTGACCCACGTTTGCTCCTTTTGCGGACAGTCGTTGCTCCCACAGGAACTTGCCACTTCTGAGTGTTGCTGTTGGTCCGTCATGGCGCTTTGCCGGCAAGCTTCCGCAACACAGACCGTTTCTTGCTTAGTTGGAGCTTTGGTCGTAACGACCTGCCAACGAGAGGGCCCTTCAAGAGGATTTCCATGCATTGTCGGACCGAGAGTTGGACGTCAAGGTTCCTTGCGCCAGGCACGCTGGTAGGCCCGACGGCCAGATGGTCAGCAGAAATCCAGCATCCGGCACTCCGACGTCGCATGCCGATTACAGTTTGCTGAACCGTCGCAGATTGAGTGAGTGATGGCGATAACAATATCATCCTTGCTGTGCTGAGGAGTTGCAACAACTTCTACGTGCACCACCCAGAGCTGGCAACTGTGACATTGGGTTAGCCGCCGTGCAGCAGTGCGCACCACAGCGCCGATGAATTATTGCTTTCACCTGAACCCCCATCCCGGACGTCGTCGAAAATGATTTGTTCGATCCAGATGTTTCCAGACTGAGGATTACGATTGTGCCGAAACCCAGGTAATCAGCAGGATCGAAGAGAGCGGGCCGAGGCACAAAAGGAAGGATTTTGTGTTTTTGGACGCATGCAGCGTCTGGCGCCGCAAGCCCTAAACCATAAACCTTAAACCCACAACCTTACAAACCCTAAACCCTAAACCCCAAGCCTTATAAACACTAAACCCTAAGTGAAACCCAAAGCCCTAAACCATAAACCCTAAACCCTAAACCTTATAAACCTTAAAACCCCAAATAAACCCAAAGCCTTATAAAACCCTCAACCTTAAACCCTAATCTAAAACCTAACTAAACACTAAGCCGCGTCCCCAAAGGCCCTGAGCCCTGAACCTGTCAGCTCTTCCATTCCGTGCAAAGGCCACGGCTTCGACGGGTTAGGGACTCTGAGGGCACACTACTTCTTGGGGTTCAGGGTTTAGGGTTTAGGGTTTAGGTTTTAGGGTTTAGGGTTTAGGGTTTCCTGGGTTTTTTGGGGTTTCTGTGGCGGTTCAGGGTAAAGGCATAGCTGTGAATCTAAACACCTACTGCTTTAGAGTTTAATCCTTATAATTAAGCGGTCTGAACCTACTATTCTGTAGGCTTTCGGGACACAGGTACTACTTCTTGGGGTTTACAGGGGTATAGGGGGTTTAGGGCTTAGAGTGTGGGTTTAAGGCTTCTAGGGTTTAGGCAATGATTCAGACCTCTATATACATTCATCGAAGATCGTTCGGGTCTGCGTGGCCTCGTCTGCTACGACAGCCTTGTGGAACTCCTTCAAGACGTGGTTCGAGCGCTTTACCTGAGCTGTCACGCAGCCCGGAGTTTTGCAGTTGACAAATCCTTGCAACAACAGAGGCTACAATTCGAAAAAAATACATAGGCTCTCGGTAAACCAGAAAATCCAAAAGTCCTCACACCCGAAACTACAGGCTTGTCCTTTTCCAGACCCTGGCATGTCGTAGCTGATTTGGATAAGGTTGTTTTTGTTGGTTAGGGTTCTATACTGACAACTGAGGTCAGCAACAAAACGCTACTGCTTAGGATCCAGGTTACTTCTAGCACCCCTAAAGAAATCCCACATAAGACATGCATAGTCTTTAGCAGGTCTAGGTAGAGGTGCACTTGCCCCCGGAGTTGTGACTTTGGGGCCTGACACCGGGCCTGAACATCAAACTTAGGATTGTGTACGGCTCGATAAGGGCTTACAGGCGCCATAAGTGTTTGTGTTGAGGCTATATAAAGCGTTTGCAAGGCTGCATGAGGGTTTTAAAAGGCGCTCTGAAAGGATTGTGTAGGGCTTCATACGGTTTTTAGAATGCTTGTGATAGACCTAAACATTAGAATGCGAAGTCGGCCTAAACATATAAACCCTAAACCCTACACCTAACTATACCAAAATGCGCCTTAGTAGTTCGACTAACTAGGGTTTCTTCCTGCGCGGGTTCCTTAAAGGTACCTTACGGGTTGCTATAAGGGTGCATGTTACAGCATGACTCTATTCCAGCTATTCAGGAAACCAAAGATTAAAGGAATGGTAGTAGCAATTATTCAGTCCCCTACCACACCTAGGCCCTGAAGCCCAAACGCGAAAGCCTTAACCTCCAAACCCCAAAACCTTGAACCTTCGACCGCTTTGAATTGCGAGCTTTTGCGGCAAAGGCTCAGGGTTTAGGGTTTAGGGGTTTAGGGTTTTAGGGGTTTAGGGTTTAGGGTTTAGGACATGTAAGCAACGGGGCTATTAGGGAATGGTCGTATCGAAGGTTCGTTCTGCTTTGTTGAGCTCCTTCTGCCGCCAGGGGGGTGTTTCCGAAAATAAGGGACCCTAATAAGGTACCCCTAATTTTCGGAAACTCCCAGAGAGGTTTTCTCAACCCTAAACCCCTAAACGGGAGCCCTTTGGATCTCTTGTAGAACCGTTACCTACTCGTCGGGTATCATGGGGAACCAAAGGTTAACCTTTTTCATAATATAAGATTATATAGGGACTAAACTCCCCAAAAAGGTTAAAGGTTACCTACTCTACTAAACTACTAGGGTTAAATTAAAGAAACCCTAAGCCCGGAACAGGGGCCCAACCCTCCAGCCGAGAAGTCCCGTTTGAATTAATGTAGGAACCTGATTAAGAAACCTTGGGCCTTTATTAGGGTTCCTTATATGAATCCTACTATTTTGGGTGTTATAGGCGCAGGGTTTCTTAATCAGGTTCCTACATTACCAGAGTTTGGGGTGGTGGAGTGCACGGTTTTGGAAGTACCTTAACCTACCAAAACCTGCAAAAAAGTAGGGCCCCTATAAATTCCATATTAGGGTTAATGCTAAGAACCTACAAAAAAGTAGGGTTTGGTAGGTTAAGGTAGGGATTAGGGAGCATAGGGCGGCATGGTTGCTAGCTAGCGGGTTTCGGAAGCCAAGCTCAAGCTCATTCCCGCGCATCCGGAGCAACACTGCAGTTTGCATACTAGTCTGAACAATTGGGGACATGACTCCGGTCCCTTTTGTACAATACTGTAGTCTACCCCAATCCTAATGTCATTGAGAGCCCCTTTCTTGCCCTTCTACGGCTACGGAAGGAACAATCGCGAACCACCCACGTCGGTTTTCAGGGTTTGGGGGTGCCGGGCTGTAAGCCCAACTCAGGCACACCTTGCGAACTGGGGTTCGGGGTTTAGGGACTCTTTACGGAACCCTATAGAGCCCTTATAGTACCCTAAGGGTCCAAAGGACCTAATAATTAGGTACTTGGGTTACGGATAGTAGTTTTGTAGGTTACTATTCGGGAGAGCCTGAACCCTAAACCCTAAACCGCTATATAGAGCCCTTTTTTCACCCCCCACATTGGATCCCAGCCGCCGTTTCCTTCATCGCGCCCGCAGCCTCCCACACTGCACCTGCAGCGGCCTCCACGGCGCCGGCGGCCGCGCCCTGAGTTTTCGAACTCATATAACCCTATAGGGATCAAAACAGCCCAAAAGCCTTATATAGTATGGTCTTTGGGCCCAAAAGCCTTAATATATGAGTCCTTAGATCCCCAGGGTAACGGTTTCATAAGCTTTTCGAAACGGCTTTCGCACAGTGTGAGTCGGTTGCCGACAGTGTCAATGCTGTCAATGTATGAAGCCTTACCAAAACATCATAGGGTTTCCAACGAGGCGGTTTTGCATAGGATCTTCTGCAGCTTTAACTTTGCAGGCAAAGCATTCGAGGAGACAGGGTCAGAGGTACTTGCATATACTAGAAAGTACGATTCGAGACACTCTAAAGGTGGAACGGCTGCAACCATACCTAAGTTGCTAAAGACAACTAAGATAGTATCGTAAAACCAGCGACAACTTTAGGCCCCGATTCGGATTTCGAAGTGGTAGAGGGCATGGCTGTCGGCTTCGGTTTCCTGAAGGCCATTGGTAGCCGGTCGTTCCCATACGTGGCAGTCAAAACGCATCAAGAGAGTGATGGGGCTTGGGGCGCATTTAGCGCCCGTGGCTTCTCCGATTTAAAGCTATTGCTGGGGCTTAGGGTTTAGGGTTTAGGGTATAGGGCTTGAGGTGTGGGGCAGGAGAGTACCCTTTGCCAAACGCCCTCAAAACCCCGAACCCCAAGCCAGAAATAAACTCCAAGCCCTGAACATTCCAAACTCTAGGCTGCTGAGCTCAGCAACAGATTCTAGGCCATCGATGCACAGTCTGCAACCCAAGATCCCGAGCCTGCTGAAGGCTTCATAGGTTTATGATAGAAATCCGGCATTACCTTGAGGACCCTAAACTATGGGAATCATGGTAGATTCCTTTGTTATGGGTAATGCAGGATTTATGTCATCAACAGTGACTTTACAGGATTTAAGCCTTCTGAGCACCCCAGCCCAAAAAGTTGTAACCTTCTTCAAGTATGGTAGGATTATATAAACCCCCAACAGGTTAAAGGTTACCTACCCAGCAACTAAGGTTAAGGTTAGTTACTAGAAAGGTTCTGTAAAGAGTTAGGAGGTTAGGGCTTGAATGTTCGGCTGTAGTGTGCAGGCTCAGGGGCTTAATGTAGGTGCCGTATGAGCAAGTGATATGATAACGACTTTCGGCAACCCTAAGGAATGGTTTACTAAGTATTGAGGCTTGTGTATATCCAAAAATCTTAACCTTAAAGCTTCACGGGGGTTTAGGGCGAACTCTGAACCATAGACTGCAGACCCAACAACCCAAATTAACGCTTAGACACCTTAAACCTTCGTGGAGCTCTACAGTATGAAACATATGAACCTCATTGTCATGTAAGCCCTCTAGAGACTCTTAGCAAATGTCTAACACGACCCCATTAGGGTAACCCTTAAAGAGACCCTATAAACTAAATCTGTTGGGGATCCCACTAATAAAACAATACGGTAGGGCTTTTCGCCGCGGTGCCACAGCGAAGTTGCCGGCGCCCAGGACGACTTCTTCGGCTCTCGCCAGCCTCGGCAAACAAGAAGAACTAATCATCAGAAGAGGGTTCCTTTGTGCGCTCCTTCAAGGGTTCTAGAAGGGATTTAGGGTTTCGTATGGGGGCCTTAGTGGTCAGCATGTTTTGTTGGGCGGGTATGATATGGTGAATTAGAATTAGGGAACCCGAGGACTAATATTGGATAAGGCTTCTGTAAGCGGTTCCCGCAAAGGGATACTGCACGAGTTAAAGATGTGGGTAATTATAAACTAAACCTAAGATGTTCGAATATGGGGAACCTAAGGGAAGATGTTGGGAAGCATTCAGGCTTCTATTTTCCCTTGATCAACCTAACATAGCCCAAGTTGTGGCCGAAAGCAACAGAGCTAGGCTTTGGAAAGACTGACGTCCCCAATACCCAGAAAAATGCCGGTTTAAGTACTTCCAGCCGGAGCTGAGCTAAGCCAGCTAAGCTAGCAAACCCTTACTTGCTATACTCTCTTCTCTAATAACCGGGCAGACAAAAGTTCAAACTGTCTAAGATAGAGTAAATATGTAAGGCCAAAAAGTTTAAAGTTCTCCCATTGGCTAGGTCAGTATACTAACATCGCCACCAGCCCCGAAGGCTGAGCAGTTTAGTACTGGAGAGCAGACCGTGTAAGCCCAGTTACCTATATAGCGGGTGACTGTCCCTTAAACGTTAACTTTAAGTAAACCAACGTACCCACAGCACTGTAACAGGTAATAGGGAAAGGCTGGTAATATACCCAAAAACCCTCTTCGAAGTATGAAGGCCCCATTGGAGAACACAGGTTCCAGGATTCCAGATGTCGGTGGCCCTTGGCGTTTCTCCTAGACCATAGAACCCTCGAAGTACCCCTTGTAGTAACCCTGGAAAAAGACTCCTACCAGGAACACTGTTCCTGTGCTATACTGAGCTTGGTACCCTAGCATTGATTTCTAACTTCAGCTTTTTCATTACTTCATTATAGTAACCAAAAATAACAATCATGTCCAAGTGCCCCAAAGATGAGTCTAGGTAAATCTTGGACAGATCAGGGCACCTCACGGCGACGCCAAAGCTTCCAAGTACCAATAAAGTAGGTTTAACTACCAAACCCTAGTGTTCGCCGTAGGGCCCCCGCACATTCGATATTAGGCTGTACGATAAGAACCTACGAAGAAATCGGGTACACTAGTCAAACCAATGCAACCCCCCGCTATATAACCCTTTCGCCCTCCACTCAAAACCCTAAAGCCCTGAACCCCGCAGCCCTACACCCGACTATAGGGGCCTTAATAGGGTTTTGGTGTATATTGTACTAAAAATATAATGAGGAACCACCAAAATAGTATAGGTAATAACTAAGGCCCCTATATTACCCCCCGGTTCAGCCAGGAGACGTCGGCACGGAGGCCAGCAGTGGATTGTATGGTCGTTCCCCGGAGGCGCTCGTAACCAGCGTCCTAGGATTGTACTGGATGTTATATGGGTATAGGGTTTAGGGTTTAGGGTTTGTTGGCAAAATTAGGATCCCTTTTTGGACACCCTCAATGTTGGGTGCCGTATTATACTAGGGGACCAAAATGGACCATAATTTTGACAACCACCCATATGGGAGTCTGCGAAAATTAGGGGTACCATATTTTGGGGTGCTTATAGTAAGGACCCTACTATTTAGGGTACTATATTAGGGTCTCCTATTGTCGGAAACCCCCATATTTGTGAAGACAATAGAGGGGCCTGAGTAAGTGTAATATTGCGTTGCAATACGGAGTCTCTGCAGCCTCTACAAACTCGTTTCAGAAAGCCTGGGGGCCCTAAGAATTAGAATACGTTTGGGGTATACTATGGAATGCTTGCATTCAAAAGTCCTAAGACATAACTTGACAGGAGTGTTCAGCTCAAAATCATTTGAATACGGTTTTGCTGATGGGGCTGTATAGGGTACAGGAACCGTACAAGAGTTGCGCGAAGACAAATCTAGAATGTACTACTCAAGGTTTTCATAGGGTGGGACCCCCCCAAAATTCCAAGCCATGGTGAAACTAAAACCGGAACCCAAACCGTGAACACCCTAAACCCTGGGTCAAAATCTGAACCACATACCCTACACCCAAACACTGAACACCCTCAACCAAACAGCCCAGGCCCGCCTGTTTGGCGGGAGGATAAACGTTCGACGATGAAGGCGCTGAATCCGAGACCTGAAAGGAGTGCTCTTGTAGTTCTATCATAGGGTTTCCTGTAAGGGTACTAGAGGGTTCTGTCATGGTGGTTCAAGTGTTCTTTTTTGGTGGCTTGTGTGGATTTAGGGTTTAGGGTTTAGGATTGTGTCGGATATCTTATACAGTTCTTACATGTGTGTGTAACACACGTGTTTTTTTCGGGCCTTGTATAGCGTTTCCATAATGTCGTGTGTAGGGTTTTGGGGTGTATGATCTGAGCCCGAGTCGATTTTCCTTTTTCGCAGGGCCTGGTTGAGGGCTGGGCCAGTCTAGAGTTGGGGTTTAGGGTCCTGAAGGACGAAATGGCCCTCAAAAGCAGGGGCCCTATACCCATATACTATGAATCCCTATATGGTATATGAACCTTAAACCCTTTTAGTAGGGTTGTCTAGGGAGTCTCGGGTTCAGGGACAGTCAGGAATCAGGGTCTAGGGTACAGGGCCTCGAGTTTACAGCTTCAGTGTAGACCCAACCCTTGCCCACGAAGGCTCTACATAAACAGTAGACCCTGAACCCTAAACCCTAAACCCTCAGTAAACCCTAAACCCTACACCCTAAACCCTCAGTAAACCCTGAACAGAAAGGCTCGAAACCCTTGAAGTCTTCAGCCCCATGAAAAAGGAAGCCTCCTAGAGTCCCAGAACAATCTCGATATGGGAGTCTCCGAAAATTAGGGGTAGCTTTAAAGGGATCCATAAGGGTTCCTTAAAGGGATCTATAAGGTTTCTATAAAGGGTTTGGGGTTTCCGAAAATTAGGAGTATATACCTCATCTTGTGATCCTTTTCATAAGGATCCTACTATTTAGGGTGCTATGTTGGGGGTCCCCTATCTTCGGACACTCCTATAGATTCACATCTGCGACACCCTCCTAAACATCTACACAGGCACGTATCAAGACCTGTAATGCCCTTCAGAAATCTTACAAACCAAAACCCATTATCTGCATTAAGCAAACCTTCCTAGAAAGCTCCAGAATCCCTTCTTAACCCTCGGGGCCGCACATCTTAGCCATAACCACGGCCGCGCGCCGCTTTGCGTCGTCAAGTGCCGTCGCTTCCTCGGCGAGTTGTGCTTTGATCGCGGACTTGTCTTCAGAAGGTAACGGCAACGGCTTCAGCAGCTTCAGGATAAGAAATTCGGGTAAGTACAAGTTGAGACTTGGGGCTTGGACTTCGCTTTAGGGTTCCATATCGCTTTCTCGTAGCAGGCCGGATCTCTACCTTCACCAACCAGAGCCTACTCTTCGAGTGGGGCGTATCTGAAAGCCAGTATACTTGTTTGTTCATGCACCAGCATGTTTTCTCCCAATCGAAATTTGCAACAAAGACCGACATATGTACATGTTATTGAATGGCTTTTGAGTCGGAATTATATGATGCTCTGCACAATATCCTATCTCTTGCCTGTTATCTCTGCAGTCCTGCTCAACACCCAAGACGGCCTTGTGTTCGGGTTGGGCGATGAGGGTATCTCATGATGCTTCTGCAATACTGTGCTTGACATCAGAATGCACTGCGTTAACCTGTGCTACATGCTACATCATATTATAGTGGAATATGTTATATCATGCCAAAGCGCGGCAGGCATAGCATGGCATAACACGTATGTCACGATTGGTTCGGGGCATGCGAGCTTATAGGATGCTTGAATCTCCGAAGTCCAAGGCTCGCCATCTAAGAGGTGTGAGACGACGTAGTTCACCGGCCTGACCGAACAGGGAGCAGGCTATACCAGTTTAGGGAATTGGAGGGTTCATGGCATTGCATTACACGTGGGAGTACGCCGATTATCAAGACAAGCTCGTACATTACATTACTTACATTACCTTACTTTGCGGTGCGTTGCAGTGCATTGCATTAAATGGCAGTACAATACATTACATTACATTGCGGTGCGTTGCGGTGCAGTGCATTAAACGGCAGTATATTTCATTACATTGCGGTGCGTTGCAGTGTAAAGAAAAGCGCGTACCTTACATTACTTACATTACCTTACTTTGCGGTGCGTTGCATTGCATTGCAATAAATGGCAGTACATTACATCACATTACATTGCGATGCATTGCATTGCGTTGCACTGTAGTGCATTACATTACAACGACATGACACGATTGACATGACATGACATGACATGCTTGTGAATTACATCTACATCTACATGCACACATACAGGTACACATACATATGCACATAGGTATACACATACATATACCTACACACGTGCACATACGTACATGTGCGGGCATATATATATATATAAGAAAACTAAAATCCTACACCAGGATAGTCCCTATATAAGTATTCTATACCGAACCACTGCCGGCCTGCTGTCCGGCACAAGGAGAAGCGCCTGGTAAATGAGGACACTGTCGGGGCAAGGGACAAGGGCGTTCCATCAGAGGCTTGCTTTCACTGGCAGAGCTTCCTGCATTTTTGAATACTGGGTACCCGTTTGCAGGAAGCTGTTATGTCGGAGACTGAAGTTCTAGTTGCTGCCATGATTCACCTATAGTGTTCTGGCAAAACAGGTAGCCGTTCGCACAAAGGATCACAGAAGTGGCACTGAAGCCATGAGCTTGCAAATACCAAAGGCTAACGATATAGGGTTTAGGGCGTAGGGTTTTGGGTTTTATGTTTAGGGTTGCGGGTTTAGGGTATCGAGATCGTCGGGGCTGAGTACCCTAGCCCTGTTAAATTATGGTAGGATTATATAAACCCCAAAAGGTTACAGGTTACCCTTCCAGCTCTAAGAGATAGAAGCCTTCACTTTAAAAGCCTTGAGCCCTACAGATGCAAGCCTGGACCCAGCACATCCTAAACCCTACCTGTCACTTAACGGTTTAGGGTTGAGGGTTTAGGGCGCTGAATCTAGCTGCCTAGCTTATGAGTGCAGGCAACACATGTGCTCCAAGTACGTTGTAACGTAACCCTCGTGGAGCCCTTATGGTAATCCGACAGTTACCTGCAAAGACCTAACAAAGGAACCCTCAACGCACGCCTGATGAAGAGTTACCCCGAGTCTTGCAGAATAGCCCTCAAGTTAACGAAACATAGTCGTAGTTGTTTAGGCTTCATATTACACGCCCTAAACCCTCAACCCTAAACCCCTAAACCCTGTACCCCTAAGCCCCTAAACCCTGTACCCCTAAACCCTAAACCCCTGAACCCCTAAACCCGTAATCCCTAAACCCTTAACCCCTGAACCCCTCCACCCTACTCCCTAAACCCTAGCAAGCTCCCGACCTTCATGCCCAACCGATTTCGCATCATCGGCTTGGCCCCTTCCGAAGTCTTGCTTTCGGGGTTAGGGTTTAGGGTTTAGGGTTCAGGGTTTAGGGTGGTTGGGCGGTTTAAGGTTTAGGGTTTAGGCTTCAAGTCAAACACATCTGGGTTGTTGTCAAAACTAGGGTCCGTTGTGAGTATAGGGTGCTGTATCAAGAATCGAATTAAATAGGGTTTTTCAAAAGAATCGCGCTTTTGACAGTTACCCAGTCTAGAGAATCTAGAACTTTCTGTATTTTAGCCTTTAATGGTACTGCACACTTCCGGAGCCTAGGGTTTAGGGTTGGGGAATTACGTTTAAGGGTTTAGGGTTTAGGGAATTACGCTTGAGGGTTTAGGGTTTAGGGAATTACGTTTAAGTGGGTTAAGTTCTTCAGTTCGACAGGCATTTGGGTATCCATTTATTCGGGTATCAATTTAGTCCAATGCGATTCTGCTTGAGAAAAAAGAATTCTAGGTTTCTAGGTCTTCTAATCAGTCCCCTAACAGCTAAACCCTAAACCCCTAAAACTCAAGCGCTGAGGCAAGGCCCACATTTTTCGAGTGGTCGGGATCTCATTTCTCAGGCTCCTCGAAAAAGCCTTCCTACTACGGAGGGTCTTTTCTTGGTTGTCATATGTACTTCTCCATTTCACTAAACCTTCTCATCTAGAAATGTTCTTTCCAGAAAATAAGGTATCCTTCTGTAGATCATTAAACAGATAAGAGTAGAAGTCGTATTACATATACATATACACACATGTATGTATATGTAATTAAATATACTCACAAGGAGCCCTAAACAAGGACCCAAGGTTGTCTGAAACCTACAGGAGTGAAGATGGAGGGTCGAGGAACCAGACGCTAAAACTGTGCAAACTGCATCACGGAAACTTTGCACCAATGGCGTCCCAAAGGTCCGGGTCCGGCTGCCATGCAGGGGCCTTGATATTTACAATGGCGTTTTGCGGGTATATGATGCCAAAACATAAGGAAGCTGAAAGGCTATACTCTTAAGTCTCAAGCCCCTGCATCAGCAGATGAAAACTACAGACAACTCTCACAACAATCATTCTGAGAACCCCGTAACACCCACATAAACCTCTTGGATGCGGGTTTCAATCTTGGGAACCCAAAACCTCTGAACCCGAAACCTTGACGACATGTGCACAGGCCTCTGCCGACCTCTCGCGCTGGCTCCTGCACTTCTGTCCTCGGTCTAACCCGAAGGGTCCAAAGGACCCAATAATTAATGTAGGGGCCTCAATAGTTTGAATAGGGTTTTGGGCTATACTATACTATAATTACAACAAGGAAACCTACGGTGATTGTTTGTAGTTATCTAGGCTTCTATAGTAGGGCTTTAGGTTTCGGATAGTAGTTATGTTATGTAGGTTACCATTTAGAAGAGTATATGATTATTGGGTACTCGGAACCTTATTAGGCAAAGGCTCTTATACTGGGTTCCCCGGCTAGGGTATAGGGTATAGGCTAGGGCACTTTTGCTAGGTTCGGGATATGTTGGCTGCTTAAAAATGTTTCTCTACTGGTTTGGTAAGGTCTTATGCAATTGAAGGGGGTGCCCAGAAGATCCAACACTCCTTTAGCAAGCAATGCATCCTAAATCAGATCAAGACATGACTATGCTTAAAGTTAGACGTGTTACTCAAGTAACGGGTTGTTGGCATCTCTGGGTGCGTGGTAGTTGTTGAACGGCAGGCTTAGACAACGCAACCGAAGCCACGAATATTGGATCATTTCGGCTGGTTTGTGGCCCGGATAACTTTATGGGCCTTAGTCAGAAGAATTGGGTCTTCGGGTATATCATGGCCCCTCTTACAATGGTGCGAAGATGAGTTTCTGCTGTGATAGGGTTTCTTTTGAGGTGTAGGGCCTAGGGTTCCGGGTTTTATAGGGCTTCGGGCTTAGGATTGGGATTTAGGGCTTAGGGTTTGTATGCTTCAAAATCCATCGGGCCATCAGCCTCGGATCTCCTGCAAGAGAGTAGATGCAGGGATAAATGGGGCACATTGTGAGAAGCCTTGCCTGCTAGCAGAAAGTCCTCGGTCATGTAATCGTGGTAGCGCCGGAACCACTGTTGTGACACAATGTGCAGGTCCGTAGCTGAGATGCGGAAAAGTACTTCTCCGGGCCTTGAAAAATCTGCCATGGCCGGAACCAGCTCCACAGTCCAAAGGACATGATACGTTGGGGTTAGGGTCAATCCTGATGGTCCTTCAGTGGACCATTGGTTTTGAGATTCAGGGTGTTGCCGGCTCCCTTCCGGAACCAACCATGTCCTACAAGATGGTACTGCGGCTGGTTAGGGGCCTTCAAAAGAAGATAGGTTCTACTTCAGCTTGATCAATGCAAGCACAAAGTTTTGGAATCGGAAAACCCCTCCTAAACCCACCACACCTATAAATCTGCGCAAGTACCCGATGAAACCCTATGATGAGAACTCTCGAATCTTAGGAGCATTCCTAAATCCTGATTTCGTCGTGTGCACAGTACAGGGCTGAGAAACAGTTTTGGTGAGTGTATATTTGTGCCTTTACGATGCAGAAACTAGCAACAAAGTCTTTAATCCATATTCTCAAACTACGCCCCCCACCAGCTGCAGTGTGTGTGTGTGTGCGTGTGTGTGCGTGTGTCGGGAAATTAAATAGAAGCCCTCATACAATGCACGCCCCAAAACACGATATGCTTATGATAATAATCCCGTGAAAGAAATCACAATACAAAGCCAAAGGAATCGAATCCTCATTCTCAGGACTCCCGGAAAACCCTCAGTTTCAGAAGCCCCACCGAAACATCGAACCCCCCGCATCCCTAAACCCTCAACCTTAACACACCAAACTTTCCACACACCGAAGCCCTCTTGAAAACCCCAACTAAAGCCGAGCTGAAAATGTCCGAGCTGCGGCGGGTTCAGCGATCGCCGCACAGAGCGCCGCCCTGAGTAGAGCAGTAGAGTTTGCTGTTCTCAAGTGATTCTCAAGTAGCCCCTTGTGTTTGGGTTTAGGGTTTCGGTTTAGGGTTTAGTGTAGGGTTCCTGTCATTCAGCTGAAGACCCTCAATCCCAAACCCTGCAAACCATACACCCTGAAGCCTAAACCCTGAATACACGAACAAAACATGAACGGAACACACTACTTGAGGTTTCCCGGTTGAAGGTTTACGTATAGGAGTTAGGATTAGGGGACCCTGGAAAATATCGACCCTCTCAATAAGGTCCCTTTGAAGAAGGGTCGCCGTTAAGGGGTCTCCCTAATACTACCTAGGAGCGCAGGGTGTTAGGGTTTGTTTTTCTGGACTTGAAGAGTATCGGTTGAAATTCGCTACTGCGACTGAAGGCTTCGGGCATAGGCTTTAGATTTCTGAGGCTGCAAGGCTTCGGGCTGGGGCCCCTTATAGGGTTTAGGGTTTAGGGTTTACTGTAGGGTTTAGGGTTTAGGGTTTACTGTAGCGTTTAGGGTTTAGGGTTTACTGTAGGTTTAGGGTTTAGGGTTTAGCCATAAACTCGGCCTTCTAGTCCACACCACACTATGTACGCTTCCCTCCAGCCTTCACAAATACGAACATGCAAACCGAAAATCCGTCATCCTAAACCCAAGACCCCAAATTTCAAATGTGCTTCGGACACTTAGGCAAACCTACACTCTGGGGACGATTAAGCCGCAGGTGCGTCTTTGACATTTCGTGCTTGGGCATGGGTGACTTGCTGGAAAATCAGTTCTATCCAGTGTTTTTCGTTTAGGGCTTAGGGCTTAGGCTTACGATTCCCCACTAGGCTGATCATCATAAGGATGCCGTTGTCCCTAGTATTCGGTCGTAGGCACGACACCCAGAGAAGAACAACACATGGGGTTTAGATGAGTTGCAGGTAGCTCCAAATGCAAAATAACAGCCTTAGAGCAAGGCGCCCTTTTGAGGGGTCTAGGGCTTAGGCTTTCACGTGGATAGTATAATCTGTTCTATGAGGGCTGTCGGGCCTTAAACCTTTTCATCACCCTAAAACTCAAACCCTCTGAACCTTAAGTCCTAAACCCTAGAAGCCCTAAACCTCAAACCCTAAAAAAAACCCTTAATCTTGAGCCCTAAACCCTGTAAGCCTTAAACCTCACACCCTAAAAACCCCTAAACCCTAACCCCCCTAATCTTAAACCCTAAACCCTATACGCCCTAGACCTCAAGCCTTTAAAAAACCCTATAAAGCCCTAAACCCTTAATCTTAAGCCCCAATCCCCATAAGCCCTCAACCTCAAACCCTTAAAATAACCCTAAACCCTAAACCCCGTAAATCTTAAGGCCTAAACCCTACAAGCCCTCAACCTCAAACCCCCCAAAAAAACCCTAAACCCTCAGCCCCATAAGCCCTAAACCTCAAACCCTAAACCCTAAACCCCCTTAATCTTAAGCCCCAAACCCCATAAGCCCTAAACCTCAAACCCTAAACCCTAAACCCCCTTAATCTTAAGCCCCAAACCCCATAAGCCCTAAACCTCAAACCCTAAGCAACTGCCCCAGTACTACTCAGCCGCCGGCGACCGCCGTCGCTGCTCATCTCGTCGAGACAACTGGCAGGATCCCATGCCGAAGGGCCGCTTTTTAGGGTCTGGGGTTTAGGGTTTAGGGCTCAGGGTTTAGGGTTTAGGGCTCAGGGTTTAGGGTTTAGGGCTCAGGGTTTAGGGTTTAGGATTTAGGATTTAGGGCTTAGGATTTAGGGTTTAGGCCTTAGGATAATGTCCCCGAGGGTCCGAAGGACCTAGTAATTGGGCACCAGGGTTTAAGATAGTAGTTTTGGGTTTGTGAGTATGAGATTATTATGCTATTGGACCTTTATGATCTTTCAAAACGACTCGAGAGAAGGCTTAATGAAAGCTGTGTGGTTTGGGGTCTGAGTTGGGCTTGGGGTTTCCCTAAACCAGCCTACACCCTTGTCCAATGATGATGACGGCGTTTATATTATGGGTGTCTCCGGTTTCTTTTTTTCAAACGAAGTACCTATATCAATAGTATACTAAGTGCTTTGATAGGGCTTGCGGCACCCCCATACATCGGGAAAGGGCCATGTATATACTACATAGGCACATGGTCTTTCTTCGGGGTACACTATCCCCAGAACCGTAAACCCTTAAATCCCCACACCCTCAGCTTAGTCCTAAACTTAAACTTCACACCCAATACCTTAAAACACATGACATGGTATACCCTAACCTACCCGAACCTATTGTATTGGTGAAGACCTAATGATCTTTTGCAACTTACTATGAACTTTACAGTAAATTCTTGCAAGACAGTAGGTTCTTTCGGTTCCGGTTTGGGTGCATGGGCTCAAACATGGAAACCTCGTTTCCTACTATCAATGTACTTAGGACCCCTTTGCGGATAGGAACTTTCTAGAACCATTTAGAGTGCCCTGCATAACCCTTATCACATGGGTGGTTGTCAAAATTATGCTCCCTTTTTGGGTCCCGATTATGATACGGCACCTATTATTTAGGGTACCCAAAAAGGGACCCTAATTTTGACAACCACCCATATCAGGTACATGGGCCCAAACCCTGAACTCCCGAGCCCCCTAAGAAATCCTGAGCCCTAAATCCCTAACCCCTGCGGTCCCAAACTCCCGAAGCCTAGACCTGATACCCCTTAACGCTAAACCCGAACCCGTAATCTTAAACTTTACTTAGTTGCTGAGTTCATAAGCCCCCCAAAGTGTACACTTTTGATATTGTAGTGGGTAATATTATCCCAAAAAGTGCCAAAAAGTGTAAAGTGTATCCACTCAGCTACTAAGCTCTTTGTTGGGCTTATACCCCTTCACGCTAAACCCGTAATCCCAAACCCTAAACCCTAAACCCGAATCCCTAAACCCAAAACCCTAAACCGCCGTAATCTTAAACTTTAAGCCCCCATCAAGAACCAAAACCCTATCTGTGGTAGCACCCCGGGCTTGCGGTGGCAGCTTCGGCCTGCGCAAACGTGTAAGGATGATCGCCACCTGCAAAGCTAACAGGGGTTTAGGGTTTAGGGTTCAGGGGTTTAGAGTCTTAGAGTTTAGGGTTTAGGTTTAGGGCTTCAGGGGTTTAGGGTTTCGGGGCTTTGAACCGGCGAAGCCCTAAACCCTATACACACAGGAAGTTTACGAGCTTCGTACTGTTGCCTGTTTCAGCAGCTTAGCTTGCGGGTTCAGGGTGCTATACTTAGATGGTGCTTAAGGAAGAGTGAACCGGGAATAGAAGGACTCCATTTATAAAGATGCCTTCCGTAAAGGAGTTCTTGCAGGAACCCAATATGGCCGCCTACCGAAATTACATGCGGCCGACTAGTACAATCTGAATGCCGCATCCATGTATCTATCTATCTGCCTGTCTGTCTATCTATCTATCTGCATGTATCTTTGCGATGAAGCCGGATGTCTTGCACCAAACTGCAGCTCCGACTTCTGGCACAACATGACCACAGGCTTCATTTTTTGCTACGCGACCGAACTCTTCGAACTCTGCCGCAACGCCACATGACAGCACTCTGGCTGTCCTGCGAGGATTGCGAGAGGCTTCTCGGTAGAAGGTTTTCTGGCTTCGAAGTGTACCGGTTGGGGCATCGGTTGGGGTACCGGCAGACCCCCACAACTAGCCCCCTGCTGACAGCGAGATGTTGAGACTATATTTGCTCATGAGATTCGAGGGTATCGGGGGGAATGATGGTAATATAGGGGCCCAAGAAATTACCAATACTATTGTGGGGCTTCTTGGTATGACTATAGTGCAAAATGCCCCCAAATCCTGTTAAGGCTATTAAGGGTTTTTTAAATCGCTCGCCCCAGTCAATCTATGCAAGGAAAAATACAGAAACCGTGGATCGGAAAATCACATCACACAGCCTAAACAACCGAGTCTTTAAGGGCTTCGCGCTTAGCGCATGGGGTCCAGGCATTGCGGTTTACGGTTTTGGGTTGGGGCTTGTATAGGTCGAGTAAGTTGGAACATCAAAATCTGATGCCCTTAACGTAAAGCATGGGGGATGGCAGCACTAATCATCCTAAATTCCATGTTGCAACTTTCCGGGGTTCACTTTGAGGTTTATTTCGGCCCCTATAGTAGGACAGATATCAATGTGGACTCATGGGTTCGTAGCATCATCGTTGCAGCATCCCAAAGAGCCCCACACCTCGCAACGAACTAAGGACTATTGTAGTAAATTCTGGTATGTTGTCGTATATTCTTAGTACTTGAAGGGGCAGGGGACTTAGTAAGTTGGTTACAAGTAGGGTTATAATTTCGGGTAACTCCATTTAGGGCACTTATAACTCTACTTATAACCTACTTACTAAGTCCCCTGCCCCCTTCCAGCAGACTATTAAAGTAAGCTCTGGTATTAATTGCAGTTTGCAGCTATGTAGGTTGCATGCTACTCAACCCTAAACCACCAATCCCCAAACCCCAAGTCCCAACAGGCCCACTTGAAGGAACCCTCGTACGAGTAAGTCGAACCGTTTTAGGAGCTGTTGCGGAGCCTGTCACATCAGGGGACGCTTGAAGGGCTTTCAGTGCCTGGGGTGTGGCTTAGTTGCTGAGTTCATAAGCCCCCAAAAGTATATACTTTCAGTTTTATAGTGGGTAATATTATCCCTAAAAGTGTAAAGTGTATCCACTCAGCTACTAAGTCGGGGTTTAGGGCTTAGGGTTGAGGGATTAGGGTGTAGGGTTTATAGGGCTTAATGACCAAGCAACCCCTAAACCTAAACCCTGAACCCCGTACAATCCAGTGACCAAGCCTGCTCTGAGGCTATAAAACCCTAGAAGGCCCTTATAGCTCTAAACCCCAAACCTTAGACCCTAAACCTTAACCCTGGCTCAGCAGAAGACCCTTATAAAATTGTAAAGGCCCTTGAAGGAACCCTTGAAGGAACTCTTAAAGGAAAGTGTTTAGAGGAATGACCAAGCCTGCTCCGAGGCGTGGATGTTGATCCAAGTGACCTTTAGCCTGGGCCGCAGGGCCTCGGATTGCAGGGTCCTAGGGCTTGGGGCTTGGGGTTTCGGGTAGAGGTTCTTTAAGGTTTTGACAAGGCATCTATAGAGAGCTTTGTGAGGTTTTTAATCGTGCTGCTATAAGGCTTCGTATGTGTATAAGGTGTTTGCATGGGAGTGTAGCAGAGTGGTATAAGGTTACACAGGATAAAGAAGCTTGAGACGTGCATCCTTGTGTTCCTACAGCTGCTTCTCCGGCTGCTTGGTTCGACATCCTCCACAGAAGTGGCCTCGCGCTGCGCCATCTTCGCATTGAGGCCTTAGTAATTAGAATAGGGTTTTGGGGCCCATTACACTATAATTCCAATAAGGAACCCCCGACATAGTGTAGGTAACAATCGGCAACCTGGGATTTAGCCCCTCCCCGAGGTTCTCTGCAATCTCCAGCTCGACAAGCTCCAGCAACCGACCGGGCAGCCTCCACATAATATAGGGGGGCCTTTAACAATTAGAGTAAGGTTTTGGGGCTATCATGTACTATAAGTCTAGTAAGGAAGCCCCAAAGTAGTATTGGTAACTATTTAGGCCCCTATATTATAGAACCCTACTAAAGATCCCTTTAAGGAACCCTTTAAGGAACCCTAGTTTTGGTAATTATTTAGTACGCGGAACTCTACAAACCTGATTAAAGCCGTAAGTTGAAGGCCCGAAACCCTCACCCTTGCCTTGCACGCCCAAAAAATCGGAAACCGTAAATCTCTAATCCCTACCAGCTGGATAAGCCTGCCACACTTCGGAGTGTTAAGGCGCGGGCTGGCTGTAGCAGCTGTCCATGCCAAACCTTTCGAAGGTGGTGTTTCAGCTTCGGTGTAGCATATCGCTTATAAGGTTCAGGGCTTCGGGTCTAGAGTCTATGCGGGTGCAGGATTTAATGCAGAGGGTACATATAGGGCTTGGGTGTTAGGGAACGAGCTTCTGGTTGAGAGTTTCGGATCATTACAGGGTTTGGGGCTTCGTGTGCATCTACAGGACGTCTGGTAGCGTTCTTGATATACACTCCACAAAGGACTTGATTGTAACATAAGGAGCCTGCGAACAAGACGCACGATGTTGCGGTAGTTTGCCTAGGCCAAAATATTCAACAAGATTTAGGGTTTAAACTTTTAACATGTACCTCAAGCAACCATGACCTACGTAGCTTCGTTTGCAACGGGTTCAGCTCAAACTGTATGGAGCCGCCGGAATATTGCGGGCTCTTAAACGGATTCTCGTAATCAAGGGCTGTCTGAGCACCCTTCCCATAAGCCGTGGGTAAAATCCTCCATGAGCCCTTGTAGTGCCCGCCTAAAGCCCTATGAACATGAACGAAGCCCTTTCGTTTGAAACCCTAAACCCTAAACCCTAAACAATTCTGCCTTAACCCTAAACCCTAAACCCAAAAAAAATCTGCCTTAACCCTAAACCCTAAACCCCAATAACATCTGCCTTAACCCTAAACCCTAAAACCACGATCGTCGAATCTTGGTCCATGCTGACTGATACGGTGGCCTTAACGCCTGAACTAGAGCTTCGGGGTATGCTATGGTAAAATAAGAACAACAATGACCATGCTAGTAACAACAATCATGGTAATAATGATATGTAATCATAACCGTCACGACAACAACAAAATACATGACTATAACCCATAACATCACAATATGTATAATAACCACAATGGGGAGCCTTGAAAAGTGACCATTGTCTGGAACTACCCAGGCTTCTATATCGCTGCTGGATGACACTACTGGCTTCGGCGTGAACCCTAAACCCTAAAACCCGTCGACCTCCTGGAGGCGCGCCACGGATCCCTCAAGGCAGGGCCGCTTGCACTACAAGCGCTAGGGTTTAGGGGTTTAGGGTTTAAGGGTTTAGGGATTGAGGGTTTCGGGTTTTAGGGCACCATGAAGGCTTTTATAAGGGGGTACAAGGGTTTGATGAGGCTTTGAGCAGCTCTATATATATGAGGGATTAACAAGGTTTAGAGGCATTCTCACGGTACCATGAGCGTTTCAAAGGGTGCGATAGGCTGGCCCTCTAAAGTAGTTGAAAAATGCTCGTAAATAAGATCCTCTTGGGCACAATAGAGGAAAATATCCAATATCCCAAACGCCTACCCAGGTTGTTGATGGAGGTTTAATAGGCTTTCAGGTTCAGAGGGCTTAGGGTTTAGGGATTAGGCTTTAGGGTTTATAGGGTTTAGGGTTGCTTAGATATGGAAGCTTTCGCTTGGCCGGTTGCTGTGGCATGAGGCTGAGGCCGTCGCGCCGAGGGGTGGACCAGGACTACTAGGGTTTAGGGTTTAGATTGTGGGTTTTAGGGTTTCAGGGTTTAGGGCTTTAGGGTTTAGAGTTTAGGGGTTTAGGTTTTAGGGTTTAGGGCTTATAGGGTTTATACAGCCATTATGGTCATTTAAGAAGGGCTACTCGTATTTAGGGTAGAATAGAGGGTGGCTGGGGGGTTCCGGGGAGGTTCTGAAGTTTCCAGGGTTCAGAGCCCATAGAGCCCTGAGCAAATAACTAACTAAATGCAGAATTTGATTTCCAAGCTTCCGAATATATCTCTAGCGTAATCTCTCCTAAAACTCTCTGCTAACTTATTTGGTATGGGAGTTAGTTATTGAGCATATGATATGTCAGATATGTTTGGGCCGGTTGCTGTGGCATAAGCCGCTGGTCTTAAAGGATGGAGGTTCTGCAAACTTTCCTGTGCTCCCAAATAGATCTCTCTACTAGAAACCCTCTAAACGCCAGGTCTGATTATTCAGATGATGGTGTTCAAGAGGAGTATCTTGTAGGACCATGCTTTGATAACCAGTAGCAACACCTCCTCTATCTCCAACGGCAGCTCCTTGATGAAGCGGAGAAAATGATGAGCAGACTCTTCATCGACGTCCACCTCTGGTTCCACCTGGTTGTGTCCAAGTTCAGGGAGATCAAGGCCGCGTTGCGCATGGTATTCATCCAGGCCTTGACGTTCCCGGAAGTGTTCGTGAAGACTTCCTCTTTGTTCGGCTGGCTCAGCATGTCTTCCGATGGCTTCGACCGATCAGGAGACCTATGATCAGCCTGGAACTTCTTGGCACGATCAGTATCTCCCTCGGACCCCCGACTTGCCGCTTCACGAGGGTTTGAGGGTGTTAGGCCTGTAGTGGTCTGCCAGAACACCAAAGACCTTAAGTTTTGCGGTGAGGTGCTTAAAGCTTCGGGCTTAGGCAAAAGTATAATTCCTCAGCCCTGAATCTACGAACCCTACAGCACAAAGTTCTGTAAAACGTAAAGTCTTGCATCCTCAATCTCCAAAACCCCAAAACCCTAGGGCCCTTGTGGGACCGTTAATATAAAGAAGACCCTCTACAGTCCTTCACAGAAGGGCCCCAGCAGCAAGAGGACACCCCCAGAGGAGTAGCCGAAACCTCTTCCAAAGCCCCAACAGAACCCGTATAGAGCCCGTAAAACCATCTGTAGAGCCATTGCAAAAACTATAAACCTGATAAGCACTAAACCCTACACCTTGCACCTTACACCCTACACCCCTGCAAAGCCTTCTTTACCGGATCCCTACGAGCAACTCTAGCGACAAACACCAAAAGCCGGCGTGGACCTGTTTGTGTACCGCCGCGCCCACGTAGCGCCTTGTTGGATCCACCTTTAGGAGTTTGCTTTTCATCAGGGGTGTGTCTGTAGGGTTTAGGGATTTAGGGAGTTTATAGGGCTTGCGGGGAATTGCTTTTGATCAGAGGTCCTATCCCAAAGGGGGTCTCAGGTAGTGTTATCGGGGACACTTCCCTCAATCGTAAAAAATGCTAGTATAGAAGCCCTACATTCTACTATATAGGCACATAGGACCCTTCGGGCATAGGGTTTAGGGCTTGAGGCTTGAGGGGTATTGAATACGAGGGCCTTGCAACGTTCTTTGAAGGATTCCACAGGGAGGGGTAAGTGGTGTGTGTGTGTGTGTGCGCGCGCGGGTGTGTGTGTGTGTGTGTGTGTGTTCCGGCCGGGGGGTCCGGTTAAAGGGTTCCTAAAGAAAGGTCACACCTATAGAAGGTCACAGGGTTAAATCATGCGGGCTTTGCGGGAGTTTGTGGTTTTTTAGTTAAGGGGGATGGGTTTGATACTTTTGGGCTTGTAGTGGGTTCATAAAGTTTCATACGATCTCTACAAGGGTTCTGATTCTGGGTAGATTCTGGAAGGGGAGCAGTTGTCATAGGGGCCCGGCTCTTGGGGAGTTGCTTGGGAGCTCTGTTCGGAGGTCCTGGGGCATGAGGAAATTGGGAAGTTTATCGCCAGGGAAGGTCGGGGAACGATGGCTTGAAAGTGTAAGATGCAAGGTATCCTCCATTTAAGATTTAGGGTTTAGGGGTGAGGGTGTGAACCCTAGACCCGACTACAGTACCCAAAACCTGCGAAAGCTCTTGATCTTGGCTCCAGACCCCCAAACCCACACCCCCTTGAAGCCTTAAACTCTATCCCGAAACCCAAACCCACCCTCAAACCCTCAGCCCTAAACCCCTAAACCCCCAGAGCCCCCACTGATCTTGGGCCTCGCAAGCTGGCACCTGCAAATCGAGCTGAACCGGCTCCAACAAGGGGATCGCCTGGTCCTGGACGATTTTAAGGGCTTTTCGGGTTTTGGGGCTTTTGGGGTTTTGGGCTCTGAACTTGGAGCTCCCAAAAGGGTTTACCCGGGAATCCGAAAGCCTACCGTTTTCAGGGTTCTACCTTCTGATTAAGGGGTCATAACTACTATTTTGTAGGGTTTTGGGCCACAGGTAGGAGTTCAGGGTTTAGGGGTTTAGGGTTCAGCATGTAGGGTTTGAGGATTTTCGCTGATTCGGGCTTTCGTGTTGTAGGGTTTTTGGGGCTTTAGTGCTTTAGGGATTTAAGGTTTAGGGTTTTCGGATTTTTGGGGTTTTGGGGGCTTTCGGGATTTAGGGTTTATAAGGCTTTTAAGGTTTAGGGTTTCAGGGTCTACCCCTGCACCCGAAACCCGAGGGGTGGGGCTTTTGAAGGGTTGTCGGGTCTATTTTCCCTAAGCCCGAAACCCTAAACTCTCATTAATGCAATAACCCAGAGAGCCCAATACCCCTTAATTAAGGAATATAGCTTAAATCATAATATGGTCTTTAGGGCCTTTCCTTAATCACGAAATGAACCCTAAAAGGGTTTAAGGTTCATATACCATATAGGGGTTCATAGTATATGGGTATAGGGCCCCTACTTTTAAGGGTCATTTGGTCCTTCAGGAACCCTACTTAAACCCAAAACCCGAGACCCTGGCCCTTCACCTTTAAACCCGCGCCCAAAGGGCGTAGAACAACCTAGACCCCGAACTACCCTCCATCGTACCCCAAATACCCACTCTTATTCAGTCGAGGGGCCTGAAAAATTCAATCAGGGACTTGGGGTGCATTACGGTATCATGACGGAACACCATTGGTAATTTTCCCAGCTGATCTAACACTAAACCCTAAACCGGGTACTTTTGGGGGGTCGGCTGCCAAGGCCGTCCCTTTGACTTTGTGCTGTGCAGGCTTCCTCGTCGACTTTCTGTTAAGCCCAGATGTGCACGGTTCCGCTGGAGGTCTGGATGTGCACGGTTCCGCGCCGGTAGCAGGCTCCCCAACTGCTCCCGACCCTAAACCCTAAACCCTGAACCCTGAACCCTGAACCCTGAACCCTAAACCCTAAAGCCCTACAACCCTAAACCCAGAACCCTCAACCCTGAACCCTAAACCCTAAACCCTTTTGGTGCGCCGAACAGGTCAGCCTCCCCTGTAGTTTGCAAAGTAGCCTCCTAACAACAAGGGTTGCCTATTTCCTACTCTTCGGTTTTCATAAGGGAACCCACAAAGCAAAAAGGGCACAAGGGTACTAAAGGGGAACCTGGGCTTTTTTACTTCAGATTTCGAAGTGATGGTACTAGCATGTATGACCGAAAGAAATGGCGAGACCCCAAACCGCCAAAACCCTAACCCCAACCAGCTAAAGAAAAAGACCAACCCAGTGCCTCTGCAGTCGTCGCCGGGATGATGTCCACGTAGATGGTCCTGACCTGGGATGTCATGAGACATAGTAGATCGAAGCCCTAAAGTTGGAACATTCATAAAGGAGGATGTCCCTTTATTCTATCTTACGGGTACGTACGAGGATAACGACGTTCCACCATTCTGGCTTCGGGTATATATAGGGTTTTATGTGCACAAAGTTTGAGGTTCCGTCGGGATTTCAGGGTTTAAGGTGACAGGGCTGAGGGCCTATGGGTCGGGGGGTTCAAAGGTGTAACGGATGATCAGCAAATTAGTTCTCGATGGTGTCATTTATCCTATGATCATGTGGATGCCGAACTCCCAAAGCAGGACGAAGTGAAGGAAGCAACTCGACACCTCTTTGGGGTATACTTGCGTTGCCACACAGCTCATTTCGAGGCTCAGTCTTTCGCAACACTGCCGATATGGCAACTACGAGGGTGTCCGACTCTCCGACAACGACCGCCTACACCGGTTCGCTCTATCGCTCCATGTGCACTCTGCCGCCTCCTGTGTGTTAGAAAACAGGAGTCTAAGGATTAAGGCTGAAGGATTAGGGTTTATAGGGTTTAGGGTTTAGGGGCCTGAATGATTCGAACAGGGCTATCCCGGATTTATGAAGTCTCAAAAGCACAGTTCGAACGGCTCCGGGAAGGAACCCATCCTCCCAGGTGGAAACCCGAAGAGTTCGGATCTTTCTTCTGGAACTCCGACAAAGTGTGCGTAAGAGCCCTTGCAGCAACGGTCGTCGGTAGATTACCGTACGTAAATTTCCTGCACGCTGAGAGGACTTTTGTAGGCGAGTCAGTGTCTTGCTCCTCGGAAAACACAGCTTGAGGGCGCGACAGCTGTACTTCTTTCGATCGGGTGCCAAGGCAAAAGGTACTCAGAGACTCCCATGCGGACTCGTCACCTGCCCTGGCTGCCTGTGCTACCGCGGCGAAGTAGTGACTTGATTGTCGTAACTTGTTCACCCCTTTCCCACCTCCGAACCCACCGTGCTTGGAGAGTTCGATTCCAAGTAGTATAAGTAGAGGGGCTCACCGGTCTTAAGCCATTCAACTGCGTAACTCACATCCTCGGCAAAAGAAACAACGTTGAGGCTTCCGTCCAAGCCTTGGCCAACTGATCCAGACTAAATACCCACAATTACGGACCATAAGGGCTCTATTAAAGGGCACTTAAAAAGGGGGGGACCCTAAACCCGAAGGAACCCGTAAAGGGAGCCCTAAAGCATCCTTCAAGCCCCAAAGCCCACCATACTTGAGAGTCCCTTCAACCCTAAGCCCACCATGAAGGCTCCATTCAAGGGCGCTTGGGAGGTCCTGGTAAGCCTCAAAGCACCCCCCCTAAATTACTAAACCCTAAACCTGAAGGAACCCTTGAAGCTTTATAGGAACCATTCTTAGTTGCTGAGTTCATAAGCCCCAAAAAGTGTACACTTTCAGTTTTATAGTGAGTAATATTATCCCAAAAAGTGTAAAGTGTATCCACTCAGCTACTAAGCCTTAAAGGCGCCCAAAGCTGCGAGGTTCCCCTCCCACCGGGGGCGGTGCTCGGGCGTCCAACTTCAAGCGGAGAGAGGCGGCCTCAGGGGTAGTGGCTCCTTTAAGGGTTTAGGGTTCAGGGTTTAGGGTTTAGGGGTTTAGGGTTTAGGGGTTTAGGGGTTTAGGGTGTAGGGTTTAGGCTCCTTTAATGGTACTGTGGGGTTCTAAAAGGGGTACTATGGGGTTCTATAATAGGCTCCCTTGAAGGGTTCCTCTAAGGGTTTAGGGTTGAGGGTTCATTATAGGGGGGTTTTGGGCTTTAGCGTTTAGGGTTTAGGGATCGGGTTTCGGATTCCTTTGTTACTTTAAGGGTTCCTTTCGGGGGCCCCTTGTCTGCAAGGGTTCCTCTACAGCTCAAAAGATTCCTATAAGAGTTTCTTCAAGGGTTCCTCTGAAGGTTGCTGGAGTTAGGGTTTAAGGTTTAAGGTTTAGGGTGTAGGATTTTGGGGTTTAGAACGTTGGCTTCTCTAGGTGGGGCTGAACTTAAAGCTTTTGAAAAATATTAGTAAATAAGATCCTCTTAAGCCCAATAAGGGAAAATATAAAATGTCCCAAAATCCTACCTGGTTAAGGGCTCCTTCTTCAACGGTTCCGTTTCAGGCTTCCCTTCAGGGTTCCTTGGTGACATTGAGGGCCTTCAGTTCAAGGGTTCTAAGACGGGTCGCTATACACGTTCTTTCAAAGGGTGCCTTTAAGGGGGTTGTTTTTCAAGGGCTGCTTGGCTGTCTAGGGTTTAGGGCTTTTTTAGGTTTAGAGTTTACAAAATTCTCTGAATAGTGGTATTGAAAGACCCTCCTAGTGGGTACTTGGGTCCTTCGGGCTGGGTACATGAAGCTGGGTGAAGCCGGAACCCTTTGCCTTCGACCGCATATGTCAAGAGGATGTTAAACGAAAGGTCCATGATGAGTCACTTAATACGCGAAGGTAGCAACTGTTCTCGGGATGGGACAGGTGTGTCGTCGACATCACCAGCGGCGGCGCTAGCAGCGGCCTGGACTAACAGTGTGTGTGTACTTTGTGTGTGTGTGTGTTCTTTTGCTGTTTGATTATTGACTTTTTCTCTGGCGGTGCGGGGACGAAGAGGGGTAGGCAGGCATGACGACAAAAGGCTTCGAGTTTCGGGTTCAGCATTAGGGGTGACTCTGGGTCTTCAAGGCTGCAGGCGTTTGGCATTTGCCGTTGAGGCCTGGGGGCTTTGAGTTTGGAAGCAAAACAAGTAGTCGATCCATTTGTCAGACGCGTGAACCTTGCAATACCCGGATGGAGCCCTCAAAGGAACCCATCAAAACCAGCCAAAAACCAAAATCCGTATCGGAAGCCATACAGAAAGAACCCCTGTAAGGAAACTTTCAAAGTACTTTTAAACCTTCATAACTCTCGTGAAGCACTTAAGCACCCTGTAAAGAATGCTTCAAAGACTCCTTCGAAGAATCGCTTGCTTAGGGGCTAAGTACCCTAGCCCAAAAAGGCTTAACCTTTTGAAATATACAGTAGAAGCCAGAAAGTTGGAACATCATTAGCCTCATGCCCTTAAAGTAAAGTATAGGCAATCCCAGCATGAATCATCCTAAATCTCTGTTCCAACTTTCTGGGGTTCACTATAATATATAGGGTTATATAAACCCCCAAAAGTTAAAGGATACCTACTCAGCCCCTAGAGTCCATGCATACTTCAGCGAATCGTTTACGCTAAACCCTAAACCCCTAAACCGAGGGAAAATAGGGTTTAAAGAATACTTCGGGGCATCCTTGACCTGGGCTTTTAAGTAACCAGGGAGAAAAAAGTATACACTTTTATTTCATAATGGTTCCTTTGAGGAAGAAAGTATTTTAAAGTATGGTACTCCAAAGCCCAGTTACGGGAGCCCTGAAACAAAAACCTGCCGGGATCCCGGCTGCAGAGGCTGCCGCTTTCGCACTTGCCGCGAGGCTCCTGACAAGGCTTGACGATTCGACGTCCTAGGGGGGTTGCATAGGGATTTTTTAAGGGTTTAGGGTTAAGGTTTAAGGCTTAGCGTTTAGGGTTTAGGGTTAGGGTTTAAGACTCAGGGCTGCATGGCTACCTAGGGTTCTCCAGGGTTCCTCACATGTTTCATGACTGCAATAACGTACCCGTCTCTAAGCAACTTTTCAAACCCTAAGCCCTAAATGCCTTATAGAACACCAGAAGGGAACCCTTTAGATTTAATCTAAAGCAAACTGGTTACCAGTTGAACTTCTAAACCCTAAACTGGCCCTAAACACTAAACTCAACACCCTACTTAGACCCCCCATCTACCCTCCAATATGCCCAGGGCGTCCGGGGTTTACTTCCAAATGCTTTAAGCTTCTATATAATCATCAGGAACCCCCAAAATAGTATAGGCAAGTATTAAGGCCCCTACATTATAGAACCCTGCTATAGATCCCGTATAGAGCCTGTTAAGGAACCCTTTATTTGAAGGGAACCCTATTCAATTACTATAGGAAATTCTTCTGCAGATTTATAACAAGTAAATATTAAGGCCCCTGTACTAAGCCCCTAAAACAGCCCTTGTAGTAATCCTTATAGACCCCTTTCAACGAAGCCCTTGAAGGAACCATCATACAGGCCCCTAAATCCCCAAACCCCTAAACCCAACCCCTAAACCCTAAACCCGACAGGAACCGCCTTTAGGCCCCTCTCTTAAGCTTTAAAGCTTGCGGCCGCGAGGCGAGGCTGAAGCGACCGTCGACGCCAGCGCCGCTGCTGCTGCTGCCGCTGCCTGCGTTGTTTCAGGGGTTGGCTTTTCGAGGCTTGCAAGGTTACCACGACTACCCTCTATTATGTCTAACTCAACGGGTTGGGTGTTTTAGGATTCAGGCTGTTTGAGCATGCGGAAAAAGGATCTCAGTTGCTGAGTTCATAAGCCCACAAAAGTATACACTTTTAGATCTACAGTGGGTAATATTATCCCAAAAAGTGTAAAGTGTATCCACTCAGCTACTAAGGGATTCTGAGTTCAAGGACAAAGTCTCACTGAGGGTTTTTTTGCTCGGTGAAGAATCGTACATGATGTATGCTCTGATTGGGCGGGCACCCAAAACCCTACATCCTAAACGCCAATTGAACCCCAAATCCCCAAAACCCGTCAAAGTTAACCCGAGGTCAAATCCGTAGTTGTTGCAAACAGTGCTCTGATCCACTGAGGGTTTTATTCAATGAAGCCGCAGGTCCTTAGGGTGTTAGAGCCTTTGGGTTGCAACCTCAGAGCCAGCGTTTTAGGGTTCAGGATTTAGGGCTAAGTAGGGTAGAGGTTTAGGGTTTAGTAGGATGTAGAAACAGGTTTCGGAAGAGCCCTGAGAACAAAAACGAGAGGAATAGCTTTCCGAGCAGTAGCACAACCCATTCTAGAGCGGTGGCTACATCTCCCTCGGGGATCCGAACTACAGTATCTATATTGGGGGGTTTCCGAAAATAGGGGACCCTAATCTAGCACCCTGAATAGTAGGATCCTTAGTATGAGGACCCCAAAATACAGTACCCCTAATTTTCGGAAACCCTAAACCCTTTATAGAAACCTCATAGATCCCTTTTAAGGAACCCTGATGGACCCCTTTAAAGCTACCCCGAATTTTCGGAAACTCCTCTAGGTTCCTCAGTAGGCCCTTTGGGTACCCTTTTTTCCTACTATTCGGTTCTAATAAGGGAACCCAAAAAGAAAAAGGGTAAAAGGGTACTACTGGAGAACCTAGTATTGGGGGATACTTCCACAAACTTGTTCAACCCTAAGAGCCATTTTTCCCCTGCCATAGTGGAGGGTTTAGGGTTTAGGGATTAGGGTTTAGGGTTTTTTTTTAGGGTTTAGGATTTAGGGGTTAGGGTTTAGGATTTTTTAGGGTTTAGGGTTTAGGGGTTAGGGTTTAGGGTTTTTCTTTAGGGTTTAGGGTTTAGGGGTTAGGGTTTAGGGTTTTTTTTAGGGTTTAGGGTTTAGGGGTTAGGGTTTAAGGTTTTTTTTTAGGGTTTAGGGCTTAGGGGTTTAGGGGGTTTAGGGGTTTAGGGTTTAGGTGGTCAATCTTAGCGGAGAAATGCGACTTCGCAGCCTGCATGATGTAGCATCCGAGGTCGACATCGCGATGATTCACAGGCTACCAGCTTAATATAGGGGCTCTAGTAATTAGAATAGGGGTTTTGGGTATATTCTACTATAAGTATTGTAATCAGGAATTCCGAAAAATCGTACAGGTAATTATTAAGGCCCCTAGAGTAGGTTGTTGTTTTCGCGCTGGCGCAGAAACCAGGGAAACATAGTACCAGGATCAACAAGGAGCCAGGTTTCCTCAAGCCGGCAGAGTCCGAGGCTGAAGATGGCAGTGCTTCTTGAAATAATTACCAATACGACTGCAGTGCTTCTTAAAATAGTTATAACCAACCTCATTATAATGTCGGCTTCAGCATGGTGTTGCCGTGCGCCACAGCCCGGAGTGGCCGGAGTCGGTCGCAGTCCGCTTTAAGGTCATGTGCCCTCTGACTATCGTCGTCGCAGAAAAATGTCGTGGCTTCGCACAGGAATCTTTCGAACATCGCACGCGACACTCGCTTGATTTGGACCGCACAGCACTTTGAAGTCTGTCCCTGCTTTTCATAGCCACCATCCACAGCCGCTCAACCATTCGCAATGGATAGTCCCTTATCCACGGGCTCCAGTTACCGAAACAATTGCTGGGCTACCTTTGTATTAAATATGGTTTAAGCTACTGGATCCCGGCAAGTAAAGACTTACAAACCCTAAAAAACCATTTACTATGTAACCCTAAACTCTGCACCCCCAAAACCAATCCCTAAACCCCAACCCTGAAACCTTGTAGCTGTGTAGCTACTGGGGAGCCTGCTGTCTCCAGAGTTGGAGACGGGTGTTTTACTCTTCTCTGTTTTGGGCTTAGGGTTCTGGGGTCTTGCTTGGGGGGTTCTTGGAGGCCTTGAAAAACTCCGAAAATCCCTACCCGTCCCTAAACTCTGGAACTCTGAAGACCCAACAGCAGTGCATCCTAAAACCCCTGCAGCCTCTCAGAATCCTCAATCCCCAATCTTTCACGCCGAATACGAAGGACTTACAAAAGATATGTATTCTCACGATTTCTCACACGCTATTCAAACCTTTGGACTCCACCCCTCCTTTACAGTTTTGGGTCGAAGCATCACCTGCGTATTGGTCGATTTTTTTGGGTTTTGGACTCTCCCTTGTATCCCTGAGCAGCTTGCCTGCTCTGCTGTTGTGGAAGGCTGGCAACACATCGCTGCCTTCATGCTTGCATAAACCCTAAACCCTAGCTGTATATCAAGATACATCTCCCAATGCATGCCAGCAAAGGCATCATGCTGGTACAACAATATGATGAGTGTAACGGTAGAGTAGTAAGCCGGCATGTTGATATCGCGACAGAAGCTATATTGACTTACGGTTGTTTAAAAATGTTGGTGGAGGAGTCGGATAACAATGTGTTTCTTTGACTGTGCACAAGGCATAGGCTTAGGTCAGATCGGGATAGGATAGGGTAGGATAGGGTAATTCGAATCAGACAGGACAGGACAGGGCACGGCAGGAAAGTTTTGACAGGACGCGATAAGATAAGACAAGATAAGAAATATCGACAGGCAGAAAAATCGATAGCCAGATAAGCATGCATATATATATATATATATATATATATGTATATATATATATATATGTATTGATATAATTAGGTGTGTGTGTGTGTATATATATATGTATACTACTGTATATTTACGTATGGTATATTGCTTTTATTATTTCTTCTTGTTATTATGTATAAGTAAACAGATTAAAGAACAAGGATAGATAGATAGATATAGATAGGCCGACAGATAGACAGACAGGATAATCAGCAGATGGTGATAGATAAGAGTGATCAAGCATCAATACGATCGGTGTTGTCGTTATTGCCGTCGTTTGCTGGCACGGTTGTGTAGGAGTGTGCTCGTCTTCTCTGCTCGTACTGTGTCACCTAGAAACAGGTCGTGTAAAACTGGAGCGACCCTCCAACAACAACACGACATCGGCAGAAAGCCCAGCTAAGCCCGAACAAATCCAGAAACAACCGACGCTCGAAATAAAACCCGACAAGGCCTCAAAGATAGACCTGACCGCCAAAATATGAAACAAGAAGTCCTCAACCCGACCGAACTCCCCTAAACTCTAAACACTACAAGCCTTAAACCCTAAAGCCCTTAAAACCTGTAAGGCTCCACGACAGTTTGTAAGTGCCTCTGCAAACTCCAAACACTATAAGCCCTAAACCCTAAACTCAAAATCCTGAAAGCTCCACGATAGTTTGTAAGTGCCTCTGCGAGGAGACCCGAGGCGGCAGCGGCGCTGAGGCAAAAGTCCTTGAGGCACCCCCCAGGGCCCGACAAGCGTCTCAGCTTTTCTGGGATTCACGGTTTTAGGGGTTTTAGGTTTGTAGGGGTCTAGGGTTGAGGGTTTCTGGGATTCAGATTTTGGGATATTTAGGGTTTAGGGTTTCTGGGATTCAGATTTTGGGGTATTTAGGGTTTAGGGTTTAGGTTTTAGGAGTTTCTGGGTCTGCAGCAGGCGGGCTTTGGTCACCCGAAGGGACACGACACCTTGCCAAGGGGCCAAAAGATCCGACTCTTGAGCAAGGGTTTAGGGTTTAGGGTTTAGGTTTAGGGTTTAGGGTTTAGGGTGCTGCCTTCGGCCTAGTCGTGATGCAGAATAAAGTCGAGCGCCGAGGCATGATTACCAGAACGGTACGAAGGCTGCCCTGCCGTAACTTGCGGAGTAGGCCTTGAGCGAAGATTTGCTCCCATAAAGCTAACTGGGCTTTTAAGTAACCAGGCAGAAAAAAGTATAAACTTTTATTTCATAAGGGTTCCTTTGAGAAAAAAGTATTAAAGTACGGCACTCCAAAGCCCAGCTAAAGTCTTCGGCCACAAATAGTTCGAGCTGGCTGTCTCTTCTTTCCAAATGAGCCTGCAGATCGTTGCCAATATCAATCGGGCGTTCAGCATATCATGGGCGTACACGCATATGACCTCGTCGCATCTATGGGCAAAATGCGATATCTCTGCCCGCACAACGAACCCTGGCATGATCTCCTGCTGTTTTGTCAACCTTGAACGGTGCCGGGACTAAGATTGCACACCTGAGCTATGCTCAGCTACAGCTAAAGATAAGACAATTGTCGCCCGCGGAAACACTGTTGGTTTAGGGTTTAAGGCTAGGGTTTAGGGAGCACGAATCGCTTTTCCTTGAGGGTCCTCAATATCACGATGGTCAGGGCTTGGGGGCTTGAGGTTTAAGGCTTCCTGGGGTTCAGCAGCAGTGCATAGGAGTCAGCAAGAGCTGGCAGTAGTCAAAAGGTGGATTTCAAGTCGTGGGAAGTACTCTCCCTCTTATCATTTCTCAGGGGCTCGGAAGCAGAATAAACCCTAAACCCTAAACCGATCTGGGCTTGGGGTTTGGGGGTTTCAAGATTTAAGGCTCAGGGCTTACATTAAGCTCCAAACCCAAACCCTTAGGGCTTATTAGCTGATCTCCAACAGCAGGTCTAGTTTCGAAGGCCAGGGTTTAGGGTTTAGGGTTTAGGGCATGCGGATGCTTCTTCGACTCTGGCGATAACATAGGACAAGAACTGGAACAGGGGTTCGGGGCACCTTTCTAGAGAACATAAACAATCAGCAACAATCGAGACAACACCCTCAACCCTAAAGCCCCAAACCCCTTGAAGAAACCGCTCATAGAACCTTGCAAGAAATCCCTTTCGGAAGGTATCTTGCCTTAACCCTAAACCCTATTAGGCCTCCACCCTTATCAGAAGCCTTGTCGCAACCCTTGCAGTAACCCTAAACTCGAAATCCAAAGCCTCGATTCTTTGCTCAGGGGCCTGGAAAACAAGGCTAAACCCCAATATAGGGGCCTTAATACTTGGAATAGGGGTTCCTTTTTAAAGGGGTCCTTAAAGGGCTCCAGAAGGGATCTATAATAGGGTTCTATAATATAGGGGCCTTAATAATTAGAACAAGGTTTTGGGGCCCCTTATACTATAATTATAATAAGGAACCACCAAAATAGCATAGGTAATTATTTAGACCCCTACAGTAAACCCTACTTAGTTCAATCATAAACCCTAACCGGAAACCTCGAGAAAGGGAAAGCAAGCCGTCCTCGACCATCAGGACGCTGAGCCCTAAACCCCTAAACCCCTGAACCCCTGAACCCCTGAACTCCTTAACCCCTAAACCCCTGAACCTCTAAACCCTAAACCTTCCCGGTCCTCGACCATTAGGATGCAGCTATCCTCTCCATCGTCAGGGCTCGCGGCAGCACTCAGGCGTAGCACCGGCAGGGAGACCTCAGCCGGGTGATTCCTCTTGAGTTTGATAAGGTTCAGGGTTTAGGTTTTAGGGGTTAAGGGTTTAGGGTTTAGGGGTTTTGGGTTTAGGGGTTTTGGGTTTAGGGGTTTTGGGGTTAAGGGGTTTAAATTTGGGTTGAGGGTTTAGGGGTTTTGGGTTTGGGGTTTTGAGTTCAGGGTCTCCTGGGTTCTTTAAGTAATAAGGGTAGGCTCCCCAGCAGCCCCCTGATAATAAGTTAGGGTACCCTTTTTCCTACTCTTCGGCTTTTAAGAAGCAGCCCCAGAAAGAAAAGTGCAAAATGGAGCCTAGTAGTTGAAGATTAAACCCTAAACCCTAAACTCTAAACTCTAAACCCTAAACCCTAAACCCTAAACTCTAAACTCTAAACCCTAAACCCTAAACCCTAAACTCTAAACCCTAAACCCTAAACTCTAAACTCTAAACCCTAAACCCTAAACCCTAAACTCTAAACTCTAAACCCTAAACCCTAAACCCTAAACTCTAAACCGTGTTGAGGGCATGGAGAGCTCAGCAGCGATTTGCTCTCCCAGGGCTTTGGGTGTTGACGCGTCTTCGGGGCCTCACGAGTTCTGTAAGGTTTCCGGTAGGGTCCTTTGTTAAGGGTTTCCGTAGGCTTCCTTTAGGGTCCTTTTTAAGGGTCCCTGTAGGGTTCCCCTGACGGGTTAAAACTTAGGGTCTTGGGGTAGCAGGCCGTGGCTGCGGATTTAAGATCCACTTGGCAACGTTGTTTTGCTGGCTTCTGCGCTCCAATTCGCCCTAAACATCCCTAAACCCTAAACCCTCGACCCAAACCCTACAAAACAGTGGGTTATGACCCCTTAATTAGAGGGTCTAACCCCTAAAACGGTAGGTTTTTGGATCCACAGGTAAACCCTCGACCCAAACCCAGACCCTAAAACCTGAACCCTCGACCCTGGACCTGGACCTGTCTGTAGAGAACCTATTGTAGAACAGATGAAAAAGCCCTTAATCGAAAGCCCCTAATCTTGGTTTACGCACTTCAACTAGGTTCCCCAGTAGGCCCTTAATAATAAGGGTACCCCTTTTCCTACTATTCGGTTTTAATAAGGGAACCCAAAAAGAAAAAGGGTAAAAGGGTACTACTGGGGCACCTAGTCAATTACCCAGATCGGACTTCAATTATTTAGATCTTCCAGTATCCCCTAGTTCAGGAGTATTCCTTGAATCAGACCCATGATCCCATGATAGCTTAAGGTCTATATTCCATAATTAGGGGATACGGTTGATGATATAAACCCTGCATTACCTTGAGGACCCTAAACTCCTAAACTATGGGAATTATGGTACAATCCTTATGGGTACCCTAAACCCTAAACCCTAAAACCCTAATGCAGGATTTATATCATCAACCATATTGGAAGGTCTGAAGTTGCATCCGAGGCACTCGAAGGTTACCCATCCACGGTGATGTCGCGCGCCGGTGGGGTGTGGAAGTCGGCGCCTCGGGAGCGCAGGGTTCAGGGTGCGGTTCGCTGCGTTTTTTGTTATTCGTTAAAGGACCTTTTCTTATCAGAGCAAACATCTCGAAAGCCCCACTGGGCGTGCTAGTTTGTCTGGGAGTTGTAGGTAGGCTTCCACGGACAAAGCGGGAGACCCTCATATCCAAGATGGCTGTTTTCACTCGCTTCTGTGCATGCGATCGCTAGCAGGGTTAAGGTTTAGGGTCTAGGTTTCCACAGACACACGACCTGAACCAGAAACCCTAAATCCGAACTCAGAACCCTAGACCTGAACCCCAAATCACACCTCAAAAACCTACGCCACACATCCATACTCCATTGCTTAGGCCCTAAACCCAAACTCTCATGCATAAGCCCGGAGGAAGTGCATTAGTCTTCTCCCACGCCCTCATCACCTCCTGGTTGCATTTGCTTGCGCATCAGCTGTGCCATCTAGTGGGAGATCCTAACATTCATGCGCTGATTATCCGGGGATCTAGATTAATTAAACAACGCCGTGCCACGGGGGAACCTGAAATTGCGATTTACCTCTTGAGGGGTTTTAGGCTTTAGGGTCTTGGGTAACAAGGGTCAGCTCAACCTCTCAATGCCCCAAATCCTATACACCCTAACAACTATACACATCAACGGCTACAAACTCTGTGCCTCTGCATAGGCCCGGGGCCCCCACCGCGGAGCTACTACTCGCTGTTTCACCTGCTTCCTCCACACGGACGCGAATGTATTCCTGGGTGTTGCACGAGGATTCGTGAGGCATCCTAAGGGTCCATATGCCCAAATCGTATATACTTCGGCCCCAATGTACCTAGATAGGGTTTACTGTAAGGCCACAAAGTATGTACTATTTGGGTGCATGGACCCTTAGGGTAGGACTTTGGCTTGTACTATACTAACCTGCAAGATGAACAATGCTATTCATGAAGGTTTCGTAGAGAAGTAGAATCAGAGTATAAACTACACCAAGACTCTGTTGAAGTCATCAAGGCCCATATGGGTGGTTGTCACAATTCTGGTCCCTTTTATCGGGTCCTTATAATAATGCGGCACCTAATATTTAGGGTGCCCAAAAAGGGACCCTACTGTTGACAACCACCCATATGGTAGGCTTATTTAAAGGATGCAACTAGCTAGGGTTTACGGGGCTGGAGGCTCGCAGGTGATCAGACGTCAGGTGTCCAAATGCAGGTCCTTTCCTTGGCTGCTTGGCTACCTTCTGTCGCATTTGAGGCTTGGAGTTCCGGAATCGAGCGGCACGGGCCCCTTCTTGTCTGATACCAGGACCCAATATCCAAAAAAGCACTATAATCCCTAAACTGGCCCTAAATCCTGAACACCCGGATGTAGGTAGGACGTGACTTACTGGTGTAGGTGTAGGGCTGGGCCTTGCCTTCCGGCTTGCCGCAAAGGCAAGCACATAATGTGTCTATGCTCAGAAAGGCCGAAACAATGCCGGAGTGAACTACGAGCCCAAGACTCTGCATACTTACATACGGCGTACATTATAGTGTGCTTATTCAAGGATAGATTTCCTATGCTTATTAAGGAAGTACGTGTATAGTATAGTTATACAGAGCCCGGACAGCTTGAAACAACGAAGCACCCCAATGCTCCAGAACCCCACGCAAGTAGCATCTTGCCCTCAACCTGATGGACGACATGAACCCTTATAAAAGTAGGAGCCCTATACCCATATACTATGAATCCCTATATGGTATATGAGCCTTAAACCCTTTAAGGAAGCTAGAACCTTTATACTAGGAATCCCTATATGGTATAGGAACCTTAAACCCTTTTAGGGTTCGTTTCGTCCTTAAGGAAGGCGGACTCCTAAGTTGAGGGAAACAAGAAATCTGTGTTCCCGGGCTGCTTGGTCTCGAATATGTATCAAGCTCCTGCAGGGGAAGCATGTGATGGGTGGAATGGCTCAAGAATAACATTAATATAGGGGCCTCAATAATTAGAACAGGGTTTTGGGTTTAGGGTTTTGGGTTTTGGGGCCCAATTAAGGGCAAGCATGTGATGGGTGGAGTGGCAAGAAAAAGCATTGACCAAGCACGCAAGAAAAAACCGCTGAGTCCCAAGACCTAAACCCGGGTTCTGAGGGGCCTGAACCCTACTTGAAGGGGCAGGGGACTTAGTAAGTTGGTTATAAGCAGGGTTCTAATTAGGGTAACTCCTTTTGGGGCACTCATAACTCTACTTATAACCTACTTACTAAGTCCCCTGCCCCTTCAAGTAGACCCTAAACCCTAAACCCTATAGATCCCTTTAAGGAACCCTTTAGATCCCTTTAAGGAGCCCTTTAAAGAAGCCCTGTAAACTTTAAAAGCCCTACAATAAACCTGGGTTCTGCGGGGCCTGAACCGCTTCTAAGGTTGGCCACGTGAGGTATCAGCCCTTAGGGCTTTACTCAAGGGTTTAGGGTTAAGGGTTTAGGATTCTAGGATTTAGGGTTTAGGATTTTTAGGATTTCGGGTTTAAGGTTTAGGGTTTAGGATTCTAGGATTTAGGGTTTAGGGTTTACCAGGAAACCAAATAAAGTTGGAAACCGGATAAAGGTCAAATAGTGCTGGGATTCCTTATACATAACTCTTAAGGATTGAAGCTAGTGGGTTTCCAACTTTTGGGCTTCTACTGTAGGGCTTGCAGTTGTGCTGTTTTGCAAGCTCTTTTCCATATGACCGTATGACAGCGTAAATACGTCAGGAAGCTTGTTTAAGGTGAACAGGCCGTGCACGTCGTTTCAAGGACACAGCAGCAAGCAGAATCTACGAGTTCAGGCGCACCCCGTGTGCTTGGAAGAGCGCAGGACACAAACGGGCACAGACCGGGAGGGTGGGCATTGAAGACGTCTGGCCAACATCGGATGGCTTTGAAAGCAACACTTCAAGGGGACACGATTTCTCTGTAGATATGTTGCAAGTTTTTCAACCAATACTTTCCGACAATGTTGTTAACTGTGTCTGATTGTACGCTCTTTCGGTATGCAAGGGATGATTCGGCTGCTGCTGCTGCTGCTGCTGACAACGATGATGGCGATGCTGCTGATGATGACCATCGCAGCTATTCATAAAACAGCAACACCAACATCTTCACACCATCATCACGGTGGAGGAGCACAAGCAGCCGCAGCATCGGAGTCCTCCAGAACCAATAACATCACGACAGACACACCCAAAAGGCGTCGTCATAATCTCCATCATCATCAACAACAGCAACGGCATCATATTCGTAATCAGGGGCAGCCAGATCTTTCCAATGATTAGCCTTCTTCTGACGGTGCTCTTGTTCTCGTGACTGCTGTTGCCATTGTGTCTCATACTCGCCTTGATATCCGCTACTTCGTGGCTCATGCTTCTGTTACTAGTCTGCAAGCACGCGAGGTGCCCTCGGTCCTGATGTGTCCGGGCAGCAGCGTGACCTCGGTATTTTAGAAGCCTTAAAATGCAGAATATGGTTCTGGGGTACATTCTACAATAGGGAACCCTGAAATCAATATTACTGTGCAGTCCGGCCTCTGATATATCGTCGCCTCACCCCAGCACTCGTTCACAGACGAAGAGCCCACTTTTTGGGATTCAGGGCGTGTGCTGTAAGGGCCTTAATAATTTGAATAGGGTTTTGGGGCCCATTATACTAGACTTATAGTGAGGAAACCCCCCAAAAATAGTATAGGTAATTGTTGAGGCCCCGATAGTGCTTTGGATTTCGGGGGTGTGGGTCTTCCGACTTCCGCTATAGGCTTTTGAGTGATGGTTTTGAAGCTGCCAGTTCTAGGATTTGGGGTTTAAGGTAAGGGCCAGGGTTTAGGGCATACCCTAAAACCCTAAACTCTAAACCCTAAAGCCCTAAACCCTAAAACCCTAAACCCTGCAAACACTTTTCCCTAAACCGTTCTCGGGTTTAGGTTGAGAGTCAGCTATTGGGCTTCCCGGGATCCAGATCATCTTTTCCACTACTGCTTAAAATCTGAACTTCCCAAACCCCCGGAAGGATCCAAAAAGTAGATCCCTTAATGGGGGTTCCTATAAAGTACCCTTTAGTAGTATAGGGCCCCAAATTAGGGGATCGACTTTCTGGATCCTCCCGAGGGTCTGGGTTAATGCTCTTGTCAAGCTCTTGCCCGAAACCTGGAACAAAGCACATCCATGGAGGCCCTTACGAACGAAATAAACCCTAAAAGGGTTTAATAAGGTTCCCAGACCATACAGGGGCTCATACTAAAAATATATTATAGGGTTCCTAGTATACGAGTTCTAGGATTCATAGTACAAGGGTTTCAGGCCCCTTACTTTCAAGGGAACACCAACAACCACCACATGGGTGGTTGTCAAAATAGGGATCCCTTTTTGGGTACCCTAAGTATTAGGTGCCGTACTATATTCGGGACCCAAAAAGGGACCATAGTTTTGACAACCACCCACATGTTGGTTCAGGGTTTAGGGTTAGGGGGTTTAGGGTTCAGGGTTTCTGGGGTTGGAAAACCAGGCCCGGATCGGGACTACGTGGGGATCTGAATTGCCGAGCGGATACGGAAACCCAGATTACGGCTTCGCGCCTCCGACTTAATTCAACGAACGGTGCCAAAGCTCCCGTCACTGATCAAGGTCGAAGCCGCTAAGCACTACAGCCTACCCAAGATCTGATTTCATGCACCCTCAACGCTCGCTTAAATGGGTCAGGATTTAGGGAATGGGGTTAGGGTTCAGGCTCTTCGCACACTTCTGCAGTGAGGAGTGGTGTTGAGGCTTTGGAACTCAGGTTGTGGGGTTTGTGTTTAGGATTCAGGTTTAGGGCTTAGGGAGAAGGGCGCGGGTCGAACGGTGTAGAACTCGCACATTCGAGGATCTGTGTCGTTCTCCGGGGTGGGTTTTGTTGCAGATTCGCACTATGCAATCAGAGGAACTACGCATGCGATTTCGTAGCATAGCAGTCTCACAGCCCAAATCCCCACACTTATTCCAATCTTAAACCCTTGTCAACCCGACTAATAAACCCACTAGCCGCATCCGTCACTCCGGTGACTACACATGAAAGCCTTGAGCTATTTCTGCTGAGTCCCCTACCACGATCGGCTCCAGCTGAACCAGCACCCCATAGTGGTCCGTCGGCCTCATACATGAGGCTGGATATGCTTTTCGATTTGGCTTTATGTATCGGAGTTCCATTTCAGCATCATTTTAATGTTCTATTAAGTGGTCTACAGGGGGTCTATGAGAGATATAGGGTCTCTCTTCTTCAACAACCGGGCCCCAAAAAGTTCAAGCTTTCTAAGATAGAGCTAATATATAAGGCCAAAAAGTTTAAAGTTCCCCCGTTCACTATAAGTAATTGGTCTACAGGGGGTCTATGAGAGATTTAGGGTTAGCATCTTTTTGCTTCTATATCCTAGTTGGGGATTGCGATCATTGCAGAATGCCGGGTCCAGCGCACCAGAAACCCTAAACTTAGTAGCTGAGTGGATACACTTTGCACTTTTTGGGATAATATTGCCCACTATAAAACTGAAAGTGTATATTTTTTGGGGGCTTATGAACTCAGCAACTAAGTTTACTCCTGATCCCAAAAACCTGCATGCAAAGTCAGCGCAAGGCCCATGACACGGATCTCTTCTCGGTTCTGGGGTTCCTTCCTCGGAATTGGACCCCTTGGCCCCCAGGCTCTCCCTGGCCGAAACCCTCAAGGCTAAATTCTCCTTGTATCCTTGTCTTACTCTAGATCCCTATAATGATAACTTAAACTAAACCTGTGGATCCAAAACCTACCGTTTTAAGGGTTCTACCCTCTAATTAAGGGGTCAGAACCTACTATTTTGTAGGTTTTGGGGATACAGGAATTCATTAACAAGAACCCAGCCCGAGTTTCACGTCCGACGTTGATGAAGCAAATAACGAGCCTGAGGCGGCAGACATTCTCCAAACTCATGCTCGATCTCGAGCTTATGGTATCCCAGACCCTGGCCATGGACCTTTGCTTTTGATAGGGCCATGATATGCAGAAGGCCACTCCCCGCCGAGGGACGAGGAACAGCTGCCCAGCTAGGCTCAGATCCAGTCCCGGATCCTGAGTTTAGGGCCCAGATAAACCCCCGTATTATAATGAAGCCCAATAAGGTAGGGATATCCCTATAAAATGCTTATGCTTATGTCCTTTTGGGGTCCCTGAAAGTTACTTCCAGGGCTCGGTCTTTAGGGCCCTTTCTTTAAGGACGAAATGAACCCTAAAAGGGTTTAAGGCTCATATACCATAATTATAGAGATTCATAGAAAAAGGGTATAGAGCTCCGACTTTTAAGGGTCATTTTGGTCCTTCAGGTTTTAGGAACGTTGCGACTTTGGGGACTTTAGGGATGGAGAGGTTTACAGAGTAATGCATGCGAGCATGCCCCTAGAACTTGATACCATGAGCCTGTGTAAAGCCTTAGCGACAAGCGGACTTGAGAACACCAAATCACCAAGCCAGTAACCCCCAAATCCTACCAGCACCGCGACAAACCCGCGAAAATTCTCAGGGCCTTAATATGACATCCGTAAATATGCAACATGCATGTATTCATTGCATCCCCCTTCACTTGTCGACATATTTCCTCAACATGCTAAGCCTGTTTGGGTTTCGGCTTGCAAACCCTGCCCTGAATGCCATAAATGCCCAAACCCATAACAAACAACGCCCAAAAACTCCTTAGAACCCTTATAGACCCCTTCTAGACCCCTTTCCTCAACATCCCGATCAGATCGTCCACCCTAAACCCTAAACCCTAAACCGTGGGCCTCGTCGCCTTCTTCGAAACTGGGAAGGCCTGGAGTCTCAGGCTTCCTTTAAGGTTCAAACTTTAATTTGCAGGTGTAGGGCTTCAGGGTTTTGGGGCTCCTGAAGGACCAAATGAGCCTTAAAAGTAGGGGCCCTATACCCATATACTATGAATCCCTATACGGTATATGAACCTTAAACCCTTCTAGGGTTCATTTCTATTGTTAGCAGCAGAACGCACGGACTTTTTGTTCACTTGAGCCAACATAGTAACGTAGGTAGAACACTAATATACGTACACAAAAGGATTAAGAACACCCCCCGCGCATTGGAGCGCA
>BGNK01002140.1:73483-112593 GCA_003297005.1 Symbiodinium sp. clade A Y106 | reverse complement strand
CCTGAGCTGAAGAGTTTAAAATCCGTAAATCTTGTACCCCTCACCCTAAACCTGCAGCCTGAGCTGAAGAGTTTAAAATCCGTAAATCTTGTACCCCTCACCCTAAACCTGCAGCCTGAACTGAAGACCATATACACTCGAATCGCTCGGACTGGGGATTTAGGGCCTCGGCCAAGCGATTTCGGACTGGGGGTTGAAGGACCTAGGGTTCCTTTATAGGGGTCTGGAAGGGTTACGATAAGGGATCTATAGTAGGGTTCTATGATATAGGGACCTTACTTATGAGAATGGGACTTGGGGGTCTATTATACTATACTTACTGGGGCTTTGGGTCTAAGAAGAAGGCTGGGTCAGGGCAAAAGTTTAGCATCCAGGTTGAGAGGGGCTTATAACTTCAGTGGCCGACATGTTTGGGATGCGGGGTAGAGGCACTTCATACAGAGTTGTAGGATTTCGTGTAGACGACCTCGGTTTGCGTTTTTGATTTGTTGGCGCCCAGAGGCTGAGGTTTAGCATGGGAGGTTGAATAGATACATAGCAGTTGCATTCTTTTGCTGCCACTGCTATCTGCTGCACCAGCACTACTACTTCTCTGACTCAAACTTCGGTAACTACTGGCCGGTGCTTTCACCAAAGCCTCTCAGTCTTGAAGCCTTGCACATCCCTAAACCCTATAGCCCAAAAGTGGCTCCATACCCTGATGTGAAGCACCATACCTTAAATTTATGGAAACAACACCTCTATACTTTCTGGGGTATACCTTTGCTTTAATCCAAAAACATAAACCCAAGAAACCAAAACCCTAAATTCAGAATTTCAATCCCAGGTTCGACACTAAACCCCAAACCACAAAAAACACACAAAGCCGTAGATGCGAAAGCCTGGAAGCCTTGTCCAAACAATACTGGCCTCGATTGCACCTACGTACCAGGAAGCCATCCGGAACTTGAAATGGCCACTGCCCTGATTTGAAGTTTCCTTAACGGGTTTACGGTTTCGGCCTACAGGGTTTTAGGGTTTCCTTTCAGGGTGTCTAGGCTCTAGGTTTTGGAGATTTCAAGTTTAGATTTTGGCAAGTGCTAAGAGCTTCAGGGTCCGGGAGGGGAGCGGCGAGTGCAGTGTGGCATTGGGGGTTGTGGTTTAGGGATGGAAAGCTGAGAGTTTAGGGTACAGAGCTTGGCTTTGAGGCCGTTTTAGTGGTTTAGGGTTTAGGGGTTTAGGGTCTATGAGGGTTCGGATGTCTTGTACTTGGAGGGCTTAGTAGCGGAGTAGGTAACCTTTAACCTTTTGGGCCTTATATAATCTACCATAATTGACAAGGTTAACCTTTCTGGTCTAGGGTACTCAGCCCCTAAGTAGGGTATGAAAGGGTTGAGGCTGCACTGGGTTTAGAGCTTCGGGCTGTGGGTGCATCTTGTCATCGTGGTCACACTCTTCGAACTCCTGGCTCCAAGTTAGAAGCCCTGTAAACTGTAAAAATGTAAAGCCCAATAAACGCCTCTTCATGGCAGCTTGTCATCCTGTGCGGCTGCCCAAGCGGTGTTCAAACAGTCGATCCTCGACAGTTCCGAGCATGGAGAATTCGCGGCCATCTCGCGCCGCCGCAGTAGAGCACAGACCCGCGTGGATGGCACCCTAAACCCTAAGCCCTAAAGCCTAAAGTGATGTGTGTGTGTATATATATGGGTGGTTGTCGAAATTATGGTCCCTTTTTGGGTACTCTAAATAATAGGTGCCGTATTATAATAGGGAGCCAAAAAGGGACCCTAATTTTGACAACCATATATATATATATAGATGAGGGAAGGCCAGCCTGCCGCAAAGGAACTACGCAAGTTGAAAGCCTCAGGTTGGGTAGGGAGCCATCCCCGAAAATGTATTGACCTTGCCGTTGAGTGGTGAGGTAATATGGGGGCCTTAGTAGTTGCCAATACTATTTTGGGGTTCCTTATTATAAGTATAGTAGAATGGGCCCCAAAACCCTATTCTAATTATTAAGGCCCTATATTGTAGTACCCTTATAGATCCCTTATAGTAGCCCCTTTAGACCCCTTTAAAGGAACCCTATTCTAATTATTAAGGCCGGATATATTTGGTAGAGGTCTAGAGGTTCAGTGCTCAGGGTTTGAAGTGTTGGCGGTCAGGCCTGGCAGTAAGATTTTAGGATGTCGGTTTAGGGTTTAAGGTTTAGGGTTTAGGGTTTAAGGTTTAGGGTTTCAGGTTTAGGGTTTAGGGTTCAGGGTTTGGGGTTTAGGGTCTTGGATGTACCGTTGTAGGTTTCGGGTTGTGAACGATACATCTTCAGACAGAACCCTTTGACCCTGGGATTTAGTGTTTTGGGTGGCCGGGTTCAGGTTCAGTTTTGGGTCGAAGGGGTTTAAAATGGTTTAAAGGACTTGGCCCTGGGTGCCATACTGAGGATTAGCAATTGGGATGCTACTGACGTGCAGCAGCTGAAGGAGCTTCACGTCAGGCGCCCTACCTCGGTCACTGTGGCGCCCTTATAAAAAAATAATCATACCAGTAGGGATTTGCAGGGCTTGCATGCTTATGAGCAATACCCTTTTATGCTCCCTACGTAATCATAGCGAATAATGGTCTACCATAGTTTCCCAAACACCCTACTCGAATTATTCAGGCCGTATATTGCCCGTTTCATGTTGGTGTCCGCCCCCCTTGAGCATGAATAACAGGAAGCAGGGTACGCACTCTAGTTACATCTGGGCTAGTGGGGAACGTAGCTACCAGCCCTTCTTGTTGTGTTTCTTTTTTTGCGCGTCAGTATCTCAGCATTTGGGTAGGCCAGGCAGCTGTTTAGCGACATGTCTTTCGACCTTCTTGGGTTGGCTTAGAGTTTAGGCTTTGGGTAAACCGGTTTTGGACTATGAAGAGGCTTACAAAAAAGGCCGCAAGTAGAGTAAGCTTAATTTTGGTACTGCCACACTCTGTGATAGTCGGTTAATATTTATAGCATCAAAAACGTACGCTGTGGTGGCCCGTGTTTGTCGTGCTTTGTGTTTTTCCGTGTTTGCATTGTTGATCTATCGAATCAAGCCGATGCTCACGATATAGTTGTGCTTTCACATAAACATGTCAGAAGGATATGAAGACAGGTACACTGTGGAGCGGGGTTCAAATAAGAGCCGAAGAAGCTTATATAGCTAAAAACCGTCGCAAAGCACCGAAACACGCGAGCACTAGCGCGTTCCACACTCCAGAGTAAAAATAGGTCTCTGTTAAACTATGTGAAGCTACCGGGGAGTCTCCCCTCCCCTGAAGCAAATACTCCCATCGATGTTCATCCGAGTAAAGTATGTACTTCAGTGTGCGTGGATACATACCGCTTATGGGTACACGGTACAAGCATACTATGCACAGGCATTTCGTTCTGTTTGTGCTTCTTGACGTCTCAGTTATGTCATATAAAATTTAAACCCACTTCTCGGTAGGTAATACACAGTCAGAGCGTTCAAGTATCTCCTGGCTTCCAATTCAAACTGGGTACATTCGCCCTTATTGAGTGACTAAGGCGGTACAGCTCAGGAACTTTATGTGTTCGCGGGGCTTCAGTATCGAATTGAGACTTGCAGGGTTCAGGGTGTTCGTGTTTGACAAGGCAAACAAATTTCGAAAGAGCAAGAGACTGTTGATTACTAGCAGTACCTACAAATCCGTTTTTTTCGCTGACGCAAGAAAGGGCTAGCGGCTAGCATGCTGGGATTGTTCTACCAGTGAAGCGATCCTGTAGGTGTTTGGCCGTTGTCTGACACCCTAAACCCTGAACTGTAGCCGACCTGTCCGTTAGCACCTGCGAGCAAGCAAAGGTGCGGTTGAAGAGGTTCTTTAAACAAAGTAGCAACACCCTGCTAGGCTTCTAGGATGGGAGAAAACTTGACAAGCAACAGTGCACTTTGGAGCGTGACAAACAAAATACTGCAAACAACGATTCCAAACGGGTGCCTATGGCTTTGCATGAGCTTTCAAAAATCTCCGTCCCACAAGGTGCTTTGCACTTCCGGGGGGGGGGGGGGTTATAGGGGTTGTTTTTACCCGGGGGGTTTTTCACCCCCCCGTGTTTGGAAACTTGGGAGACGCAAAGGGCGGTTTTTTGGGGGTTTTTGTGCTCCGTTTTGGGGTGTTTTATTTTCNGGGGGGGGGGGGGGTTCATAGGGCTTGTATTCAGCCGTGGGGTTATTCAACCCCGCTGTTTTAGAAACTTGAGAGACGCAAAGTGCTGATTTTGAGGAGTTTTTGTGCCGCAGTTGTGGATGTTTAATTTGCTTCGCTTCGGTGTCGAATAATAGGAGTTGTAGCAGAGCTTGAACTACTTCTTTGCGACCGCTGCCGATTTGGCGCATTATGCACTGCAAGTTCGCTCTTTGTAGAGCAACTGCGCGTGCATGTTTTCATGAGTTCATGCTCATCGATGTTGGTTGCTACTGAGACTGTTTCTGCTCCCTTACGTTCAGGAAATGGGCGAACAGAACTCGGCTTCTCGGCTTAGGGACCAGAGTTTTTGTAGCGGCTGAACGCTTAACCCCAATGACAATATCTGCTGGAATGATCCGGAGACTGTTTAAAAAGATTATAACCGCGAGTATGGATACCGCTTTCAGGCAGAGCTGCTACCTAAAACCCTGCATATCGAGTCTTCCGGATGCTTCGAGCAAACCTGCAAGCCTTTGTCGAAGCGTGCATCGTGCAGGGCCACGATCATGAACAAGCGGTTGAACACCTTGGCCGGAGCCTCACAGACATATACATATGTACATGCATACCTACATACATACATACATATATATATATATAGAAATATGTGTATAAAAAGGCATTGTGTTTAGATCTACTGTATGTATTTATTGATTCTTGTACTTTTGTTTCGAGTACTTTACATAATATACTGCATCTATGTGATATATATTGAACTGTTGTACTGCAAAATATGTTGTGCTATACAGTTATGATTTCTTGGGTTTCTTACCAGGACAAGCAGTGGTCCGGTGGCTTCAAGTTTTTAGAGTAGAGTCATCCACACTTTTTAGGTGGTCTGTCGTTAGGGTTTAGGGTTTGGAGTTCACCTTACTTGGGTACCTACCCCGAGGCCCTAGATCTCACAGCGCAGCAGGCTTAGCTTTTTAAAGCAATCGGCCAAAGCGCTGAAGCTCTAGCCGAAAAGCCCAGCTTGAGGTTTCTGGCTTTTGCGAACTCACCCTAAAACCCCAAAAGCCCTTTCAGAAGGTCGAGTTCGTGACCGAGAACGGCGAGATGCATGGCGTGAAACCTCCACCCAGAAAACCCAACACCCCTTGGTTCAGGAATATACTTTTAAATCTCAAAATTAAAGGCCCTGTACTTCAAGGTATTGTATTCCCGTTTAATATCCGTAAGCCCTGATGCCAGCTAAACCCTAAACCCCCGCACCCCATACCTTGATTTTCTTTGGCCTCGTATGATGTAAGACGACTGAAATAAGGCCCCAAGCAAAGAAGCCATAGGACACAAAAACAACTCGCGCCTAGCCCTAAACCCTAAACGGGTTTCAGGGTGTTGTGGGCGCTTAGGGTTAGGCAGAGACCCCCAAAAGCCTTCTTTGGCGAAGGTTTGGAGTTCAATGCTTTTTTTGGCGGCCAGAATAGTTAGTAACAACATGCCTCTGAGTTCTTCAAAGTATTTAGCCTCCGCAGAAACCCTGTTCCAAATCGTAGACACTCTCGCTTTTGCTCCCTAAACCCCCCAACCCTAAACCCTAACCCTTAAGCGGAGGCTACACCCTAAAATCCCAAACCCGACTTCAAAGCCCGGTGAGGTGTTTTTAAACAGTTCATTGTTCAAAGAGTTTTGTCTATAAAATCGCTGCCGATCAGGGTTGCTACAAAAACTATACCTTTTTAAAGCCTAGCTCAGTTCGGGATTGACTGGATGACGGTCGAGCCGAAAGAGCCCTCGAAGGGCATCAAGAGCAAGTTTGTCAGTGGCGTGAAGTTTGCGAGCAGAACGGCGAAAGTTTATGACGGTTTCGGAGGGTTTAAGATAGGATTCATGCAGGGTTTAGGGTTCCACAGGCTGACGGATAGGACAGGTCTTAGGGTTTGCGGTGTAGTAAGGTCTAGAGTGTAGGCGCAAGATGCAGCGGATTGGGGTGATGGGTTGATGATATCACATCATGTGGAGTTCCAACGAGCTTTGTGGTCTCGGTCCAGGGTGCCGTGTCCCACGGTGGTGCTTTCGAATTTGCAGATGTGTGTGGTTCTGCTTGTAATATAGGGGCCTTGAAAATTACCAATACTATTGCTTTTTTTGGGGAGGGGGGCGGGTTCCTTCTTGTGGGAAACAGCTGAAATTTCAAAACCCACCTCTCCAGGACGCCCTTCAGTCTGAAAAGCAAAACTGACCGCCGAGCCCCCGTTCTCCTTCTGTCCTAAAGCACAGGCCCAGACCTCCGGGAGGATCCAAAAAGTAGATCACTTAATGGGGGTTCCTATAAAGTACCCTTAGTAGTATAGGGCCCCAAATTAGGGGATCTACTTTCTAGATCCTCCCGGGGGTCTGGAGGGTCAAGGATTAAGTAAGGATACGTCACATGGCGATGTGGGATTCGTGCCAGGGGCGACGGGGGCGAGAGGCGTTATGAATCCCAACTATTCTGGGCTCTTGTTGAAGAACTTAATTCAATTTACCATAATAGGGATCTATAGTAAATATTCTTATGGTTTCCTTGTTCTGGTAGCTTAAATTGCATCCCTTAACAAGAACCAGACCCCCGGGAGGATCTAAAAAGTAGATCCTCTAATTTGCGACCCTGGCTACTAAAGGGTGCTTTATAGGAACCCCCTTAAGGGATCGACTTGTTGGATCCTCTCCCGCAGGTCTGGAAATGGTAACTTAATTTAAATCTCTTACGAACCCTAAGCCCTATAGATCCCTTTTGGATCCCTTAAAGGAACCCTAGGATCCCCTAATAAGAACCCATTCTAACCTGAACGAACTCGAAGCCGAAACTCGAAAACCAGGCCCTGAAAATGTAGGGTCCTTAATAATTAGAAGAGGGTTCCCTTAAAGGGTTCCTTTAAAAACGGGGGGGTCTATAAGGGCTGCTATGACGGTTCCATCATGTAGGGGCCTTAAGAGTTAGAGTAGGGTTTTTGGGGGGTTCCTTATTACCATGACAGTATAATATACCCCCAAACCCTATTCTAAAAATTAAGCTGGCCCTAGACCCCCAGGGCCGAAAGCAAGCCCCACGCCTGAAGCCCACTGCGGTCGAACCAGCAGAGTGCTCCCCAGAGAGCCCAATACCCCTTAATTAAGGACTATAGCTTAAATCATAATATGAAGCCCTATATAATTTAAGCCATATTCCTTCTACAAAAAAAGCTTGCTGTTCAACTGGGCGTTGGAGTACTATACTTCAATACTTTTTTTCTTAAAGGAACTATTATGAAACAAAAGTTTATACTTTTTTCTCCCTGGTTACCTAAAAGCCCAGTCAACATCTGGGACACACAACCAGACACAACACGCAGGAGTAGGTATGTGCAGTTTGCATTGGCATGTCGAGCGCAAGTCAAGAGGAGATACTCTCCCGTGGCATCTGAGGCAAGTACACGGCCAATTTCATCAAGCAGCTGGGGAAGAATACCATCCTCTTCTTCGCAGCTCGCCTGCCGAGGGCTTTTATGTAGGGGTCTGATTAATTTAGTTCTCCAAAACCCAACCTTTTGGGTTCTTATAATTTAGTAGTAGTCTGAAAATTTAACCCTTTTTTTGTCGTGGCTTGTTGGGGTCTGATTAATTAATTGGGAAATAGTACTTCCTGGGGGGATGGTGGTACTCGTCCCGTGGTGGACTGCTGGTGGGCTCCCGGCGGTCTTCCACTGGTGGTCTTCTGGTTCCTGGTGGTCTCCTCCTGGTTTCGTGGTGGTATCTGGTCGTCCTTCTCGTCGTGGTCGCCCTGGTGATTATCATACTGCGCGATCACTGTTTGGGGATCTGCGCGGGCATCATACAATATGGAACTGCTAAGCCTCTTATATTCGGTTGAACCGGGCTCAGACGGTTTGGAGGTCTTTGGATGGGTGCTTGGGCAGAAATGTCGTTTCTGATCTTGTGCTCTTGACCGATCTTCTGCTCAGTGCTAATTGACCCTAAACCCTACTTGGAGGTTCATGGGTAGGTATAAGTGGGGTTGTAAGTCCCCTCATAGGAGTTATACGATACGTATAGTTATCCTACTTAAAACTCCACTTAAAATTACCCATGAACCTCCAAGTAATACCTCCAAACCTCACCCTTGGTGGATCGGAATCTGAGCTCCCAAGTCTCACTACCCTGGCGGCTCCGGGCTTCCTCGCAAGTTCGAGGCTTCGATGCTGTGGCAATCTCGCATGATTGCGATCGAGGGACATCCGAGCAAAGCAAGCATCATGGGAACCCTTAGGGGGGTAAGGGGGAGGGCGGTGGACCACACTTCCTTAAATAGGCCGTATGAAGTCCTTATTTTATGTAGGTATTAAGGCCCCCTACCCCCTCCCCCCTACCCGCCTAAGGGTCTTTATGAAAGCACGGTGCATCACTATCCTATACCAACCCCTGAACCAGAAACAGCTCCCAAGAAGTGCACACACTTGTAGCAACCCGAGCAAGCTCGAAGGGATCCCTTACAGGGACCCTTACTTGGAGGTTCATGGGTAGTTATAAGTGGGGTTATAAGTAGGGTAACTATAGTTATCGCTTATAGCTCCTATTAGGGGACTGATAACCCTACTTATAACTACCCATGAACCTCCAAGAGAGGCCATGAAACACGCAAGACCGATTCAACCCTAGAACCTAACAACAAAAAGCCCGAAGAGCCTAAATCGTAGCTGCTAAGACCAACTGCTGGCAAAGCTTCAAGCTGCGCTTGGCCAACTCGGAGCGGAAGTGCAAGGAAGACGGTGAGAAAGGCGCGAAGGGAGTGGGGTTCCTGAAATTCTTCCTTACACACTTCTGCAAAGTTTCCTTTCAGGCTTCTATAGGGGTTCCTTCAAGGTTCTTTGGAATGGTTCTAGAGCTTGGGTCTTCAAGATGCTTTAGAAGTGATCGCTGAAGGGATCTCTAGGGGTGGAGGGTTGGGTCAGGCTTTAGGCTTCGGTGTAGGGCTCCGGGCTTGCGATTCAGGGTTGAGGGTTTTGTAGTCCTTAGCCCTAAACCCCTAAGTCCTAAACCCTGAGGGTTCTTCAGTCTCGCCTCAGCGATGTAGGAGGCAAAGGCTGAGGTAAGTTACCACAAGAAGGAAACCATATTGTGTACTAGAGATCTCAATTATGGTAGCTTAAATTAAGTTCCTTCACGCCTAAGCCCTCATAGAACCCTCAAAGGAGCCCTTCTGAATCCCTGAAAGGAGCCCTTATAGATCCCTAAAGGGGCCCTTATAGATCCCTACTATGGTAACCCAGAAAGCCGTGTTCCTCAGTGCTTCGATTGGGAGTCCTGGCCTTCACTTTCCGGAGGTTTTGAAACCTCGAGGCCCGACCCTAAACCCTCAACCCTCAAGCCCTAAACCCTAAACCCTAAAGGCCCTAAACCCTGATCCCTCAAACCCTAAACCCTCAACCCTCAAACCCTCAAACCCTCAAACCCTAAACCCTAAACCCTCAAACCCTAAACCGTCAACCCTCAAACCCTCAAACCCTAAACCCTAAACTCTCAGCTAACCCCTGTTGGGCGTTTCGGGCGTTCTTATGCGTGGGTTTGGGGTCAGGGGCTGGGGCTCTGGGGTGGTGGAGAGTTTTGGGGTGTACTTGGAGGTTCATGGGTAGTTATAAGTAGAGTTATGGGGTTCCCTTAAGGGTTCTATAGGGTTTAGGGTTTAGGGTAGTTGTAAATGGGTTATAAGTCCCCTAATAGGGGCTTTTATAGCCCCACTTATAACTACCCATGAACCTCCAAGTATGGTTTAAAATTGAGGGTGCCCATAAACCAGTAAACCCTCAACACCAACCAGGTGCCTTGAAGGCTGCCAAGAAAGGTGGACTTCACACCAGCACCAAGGAGGACAGCATCGAAAAAACCGTGCACCTCGGAATCTGAAGGGGAGCGATGGGGTTTTGGGCTGCCTTCATAAGAAGCAGCCAGAGTCCCACGAAGCACTTACTATGGGGTATTGGCATTTGGTGTGGATGCACTTGGGTTGCTCTCGGTTGATCGAACAGAAGCTCCAGACGGAAGTTTCCAAGCACCAGGGCGCAGTCTGCTTTCCGGCCCAGTAGTTACATAGGATTTGGGGGTTGTAGATCTTGTTAGGGTATAGGTCTGCGTGGTTTAAGGTCCGAGGGCTATTCTGAATCGTTATCACTTCTCTCGGCAGCGACTGGTTGAGGCCGGAGCCCTCAATAAAGGCCCTAAACCCGAAAACCACGGGTTTAGGGTTGTTTGTTTAGGGTTTAGCGGAATTTCGACTTGAGGCTTTTGGGTTTATGATTGCGGAACTCAGATATCACGGTTACGGTTTATTGTAAGGACTTCCGGTCGGGGCTTCACTGCATGGGGGTGTTGTTCGGGGTCCTGTGGTTGCGGGATTCATGACTTCCCCGAGAAGTTACGGTGATGTTTTCGTTGGATTTCGATGACGACAGTAGGGCTGGATTCCGTAGAGTTTCAAACCCGACAACTCTGCATTAAACTTGCAAAGCCCGAAATAACCAACAGGCATGAGGACACTGGTGCCTCTAGTAGGATTTGAACTGAAGCCCTGCTATCAGGGGTTTGTGGAAAAGAGCCCGAATCACAAAGACCCAAGGAATCAGCTCAGCAGCATGGATGCTGATGCCGCCTGGTGCCGAAAGCAGTTCTCAATTAGGGCTCCTTGAAAACATGCTTGTTGATTGAAATCGTCCACTAGGATCTTTTGCTGTTACAACGGTTTGCGGAAGTGGATTACAATCATGTTTCCGCTTTCGTTACTACAGCGGTTTTAACCGTCCCTTTGTTACAATGAGGACAATGAGGAGCTCATCGTCTGGAAGAACATGTAGCTACCAATACTATTTAGGGGGTTCCTTATCATAACTATAGTATAATATGACCCAAAACCCTATTCTAATTGTTAAGGCCCCTATGGTACGGCTTCGGTGTGTTGAAGCCTTCCGTTCATGTTGCATGCTGCCTTTTATAGCGAAAAAATCCAAAACTCATAAGTTATGATTTCGCCGCATGGTTGTGCTTTCTTTCTACACGCAGCCCAGAATGACCGGAATGTCTTCTGTACATTGACATGACTCGATTCCAGCAAGACAGGGGCCCATGAGGAAGTTCTCAGATGCAAGTTGCCGCCCAAAGCCCCCAAACCCCTGGGCCTTAATCCGAGTTAACCCTGAAGCCCCCTAACCCCAAACCCCTAGAGCCGAAAGTCCCTGAAGCCCTCAAGCCCACAAATCCCTAAACCCTATACCCAAAAAGCCCTAAATCGAGGACTTGAACATGGAGAGTACAAAAGTGGAGCTTGCGATGGGAAATGCCGTCAGCGATGCGGCGCAAGGCTCCGTAACACGCGGGTTCTGCGGGGCCAGCAGGGTGTCATTTACGCATTTACGCTTCAGGTTTAGGGTAAAAGCTCGCGTGCCCGGGGATGGATCTGTAAGGGTTACAGGGGCATCAAGCTCGACATCCCAAGTTCGCATCCTGGATAGAGCTTTTTCGTGAGATCCAAGAGCCCTGATCTACTGCCCTGATCTACTATAGGGGCCTCAATAATTACCTATTCTATTTTGGCGGTGCGTTATTACAATTTGTGTCATGGGCCCCAAAAACCCTATTCTAATTATTAAGGCCCCTATATTACTTCATCGTTCTCTGGCAAAGTTATGGCCAGCTCTTTCTGGTCTGGTCCATTCAACAGCCTGGCCCTGCAGGAAGCGGCGTTTCGGTATTTGCACAATCATACCGGGCCTTCCCAAAGTCCTTGTCAGGCACCCAGACCTTCCCAAAGAGGCAAAGAAGCTAAACCTTCTAAAACCCACATACAAACTCCACGAAAAGAGCCAAACGTAGACCCCATACAACCGACAGAAAACGGGTACCAAACCCCTGTAAAACAACAGTTTTATTCAACGCATGACGGCTAGAGTCTCTTTAATAGTCATTTGCTGTCTCTCCGGTATATGGGAGTTCCGAAAATAGGGGATCGTAATATTGTACCCTAAATAGTAGGATCCTTATTATAAGGACCCCTGAATCAGGTACCCCTTATTTTCGGAAACTCCTATATGTATGCATCCTTTGCTAGATACGTGTTTTTCTTCCAGGGCCGGTCGTCGGGTCTTCGAATAGGTACGGTCTTCTGATGGCTTAAAGTTTAGGGTTTAGGATTCAGGGTTCAGAGTTTAGGGTGTAGTTTGGGGTTCTAGGCTGTTTGAGGTTTAGGGGTCAGGGGATAGACATGGGTGACCGCGTAGTAGAGTAGGAAACCTTTTAACATTTTTGGGGTATTATAAGCCCTATATACTTATGGGAGTTTAAGAAATTAGGGGTACCTTATTTTGGGGTCCTTAAAATAAGGATCCTACTATTTAGGGTACTATATTAGGGTCCCCTATTTTCGGAAACTTCCATATAATCCCAAAGGTTAACCTTTAGTTCCCCAAGGGGACTGGGCAACCAGGGCGCTGCGACTTCTGATTTGACCATGGCTGGGCCTGGCTAGGCTTGTGAGCCCATGCAGGGAAACAGCCAATTCGGACGCTTGCAACAACAAGCAGTAAAAACTGAAATGCAACCGCACTTCTGGTAATCAGCTCAATCAACAACATAATGGTCATAATAACCGCCATCATCACCATCATAACATAAATCGAAAAGTACAGTAAGTAGTAAGATGGCCAGGTGCTATATCCGAGGATGCTGCTCGACAGAAGATGGGCGCCCGGTCGAAAGGGAGTGGTCAGGCGTTTCTAGCTTGTAAACACGAGGGTTATAATTGTCCTGGGTCTAGGGCTTAGAAGATTCAGGGTTTAGGGCTTAGAAGATTCAGGGTTTAGGGCTTAGAAGATTCAGGGTTTAGGGCTTAGAAGATTCAGGGTTTAGGGCTTAGAAGATTCAGGGTTTAGGGTTGACAGCCTGGGGTGGGGTCTGGGGTTTAGGGTGTGCAATGTTTGGTTTAGGTGTTGGTGTTTGGAGTGCCCCACAGCATGGCGTTTTATACAGGGGCCTAAGATTCCTTCTCATAAAAAAGCTATAATATACTCCCAAACCCTGATCCAACTTTACGAAGGCCCCTCCAGAGGAATGTTGTTTGGCAGATTTGTTGCACCGGGCGGGAGGGCCTGCTGCAGATGGGTTGATGCAGAGCCTGCAGGGAGGGTGAGGGTGCAGTAGTCCACCCGGCAGGTTTGAGTGGGCTTGTCGAATCCCCAAAAACGGTTTGGGATTCGAAGTAGTAGAAGACAGGGCCGGGAAAGCATCTCGTAAACAAAGGCTATTTTGCTATGATTACCAGTATTACTATTATTAGAGGGCCTACTTGGAGGTTCATGGGTAGTTATAAGTGGAGTTATAAGGAGGGTAACTATAGTTATAAGCCCTATTAAGGGAATTATGACCCCGCTTAGAACTACCTATGAACCTCCCAGTAGGAGAACCATGGAAAACAAAACAAAACCCAGAGACGCCTTCGCTATGCCTCGGTCGATGGTAGTTCTCAACATTGCCGAGTTCATTGCAGGGCGCTTCAGCCACGGTTCAGGGGTTTAGGGTTTTTATAATTAGTGTTTAGGGTTTAGTGTTTAGGGGTTTGTGCTCAGGGTTTTTATCGTTGGGGTTTAGGGTTCCTTTTTGGACTTAGTCTTGGGATGGGACACTCCGATGGGGGGTTTTGGGTTGAAGGGGATCTAAGTTCGGGTTGCCCTGAAGGCAGTCGCGCAGAACAGAGACTCTACTGAACACTCCTGGTTTCTACCACATGGGAGTTTCCGAAAATTAGGGGTACCTTATTTTGGGGTCCTTATAATAAGGATCCTACTATTTAGGGTACTATACTAGGGTCCCCTATTTTCGGAAACTCCCACATACCCTTCATCACTTCCCAGATCCCAAAAGGCCCACTTGGAGGTTCATGGGTAGTTAGAAGGGTTATGGGGTTCCTTTAAGGGTTCTATAGGGTTTAGGGTTTAGGGTAGCTATAAGTGAGCGTATACGTCCCCGAATAGGAGTTAGAATGAGAGTTACAACTACCCATGAACCTCCAAGCAAAACCCAAAACCGAAGGCTTAAACTCCAAACCTGAACTCTTGAGACCGATAGAAGGCCCAGCAGCCCTGCACCTTCAAACCAGCGACAGCAGCCCTCTACTACTTGGGGGCTCCTTATCATAATGTTTAGTATAATGTACCCCAGAAACCCTGTGCTAGTTATTAAGGCCCCTATGCCTTGGAGCCCTACTATAGGACCCTTTGAAGGAACCGTATTCTGATCATTAAGGCCCCACCGAATGCCTTTGTGCCAAAACTCCATCAGGTGCCGCCAAGGCCACAGCCAAGAGCCTGCACAAAGACCTGAACGCAGGCAAGTTTGAAGAGAGACAGTCACGGGTTTAGGCTTTAGGGTTTATGGGTTTAGGGGCTTGGCGTTTAGGGTTTAGGTACCGGCTCGGGATGCCTGAGTGAATTTAGGACTCACCCCTTGTTACGGCCTTGGCCTTTGAGTAACTGCGCGACTTCTCGGAGCCTCCCCTCTGGATCCGAAGAGATACACCCTAAACGCAACCCTATGCTATGTAGGGTAAGCCTTGAACCCACTACCCGAAGCAAGCCGCGATAAGCGCGAACTCTAAGCTGGATCTCAATCCTCGCCGAGGCTTTCCCGAAAGGGTGCAGAAGCCCACGTGAACCGATGCACAAGACTGCACCTGAAACCCTGGAACCTAATGCTCTTAGTGCCGAAAGCGAATAGTCCCAAACAGTGAACCCTCAAGTAAAAAAGCTCCGAGCCCGAGCCAGTGGCTCCCCTACTGTCTTTAGGGTTTAGGGTTTAGGGTTCAGACTGAGTTGTACGAGATTTGCAAACACCGACGTTGCATTCCCCAGTTTCGGGTGCAAAGTTTCTGTTCCATCCGAACCCAAAGATGCTGAGGATTCAGGATGTAGGGTTCGGGGCCATGCAACCAGCAGGGTTCTCATGGCTGCGGATCCCCGAGATGTCAAGAAGGTCCAGTGGCTGCAGTGGCTCGGAAGTTGTGGCCAAGTGCAGCATACAACATGCTACGAGGGTGTTGGCACTTACGATCGCTTCACAGGTGTTGTCCTCCACGTGCACGCCGTGCTGCGTGGTGACGGCTGCAAAAGTCGGCGGAACGAACGTAAGGCATATTGTATCTTCAACTAGCTGTTATGTAGTTATATGTTGTATACTATATAGATTATATACTATAAAAGGTATATGGTACAGCGGACCGGAAGCTGCACCAGGGGCCTTCCTTCCAGATAGACAAGTGACGGCCCAGCAGCAAGAGACGCTGCCTTAGTGTAATTTTACTGTGACATACCTCAAAACACATTCCATGATAATTCCGGCTCCAAGCTAAAGCCCGTACAAACTTATTGGCTGTAAACTCAACTTTTCAACTTTTGAGGTTCTTATAAGGTAGTCGATTCTGAAAGTTTCAACTTTTATTTCCTTGGGTTTTGGGCCAGTGAGCAAAAACCTCCTTGAAAGGAAACCTATGCTGGTTCTTGAGGCCCCTATACTACACCCTTATAGAAACCCTTATAGAACCCTTTCCAAGGATCCCCTTAAAGGAGCCCTATTCTAATCATTCAGGCCCCCATTTTCGCCAGGAAAGCTCGATAGCATTGACGATGCCGAAGACACGATCGAAGCTGTGGAAGAGAGTGCTCCTTGACTGGGTTTAGGGTTTAGAGCTTTTTCGGTTTAGGGTTTAGGGTTCAGGGATTAGGGTTTAGGGTTTAGGGGTCCTTCAAGGGTGCTGAGGGTTTTAGGGTTCGGGGCTTGCAGCATTGAGGTGGTTTTAGAGTTTGGGGATGCACGGAAGCTGTTCAAAAGCTTGACTGGAGGAGGTGAGATGCGAGTTTCCGAAAATAGGGGACACTAATATAGTACCCTAAATAGTAGGATCCTTATTATAAGGACCCCAAAGTAAGGTACCCCTAATTTTCGGAACCTCCCAGACCCTCAAAGTCTTACAGCTTCAACCCTCCACCTGTAGAGTCCTAGAGTTTGTCACTCGTTCTGGGTTCTACAGCCTAGCCCTAAACCCTAACCCCAGCCTCAGCCAACAGTGGCACTCAACCCAAAAGCAACATCGCGGGGAGAGAAGGGGGCGTCAAAAACCTAATGAACCAAGCTCGAGAGGCCCTAAAGAGCCTCCCATAATCAGCATGCTCCTCAGTTTGCAGAACCCTCAACCCTAAACCCGCCCTTTTCCCTGGCAATGCACGGTGATGGTTTCACGCGTACGCTGGATCCCATCAATGCAAGGTGAACCTAAACCCTCAACCTTCAACCCTAACCTTAAACCCAATACCCTGAACCCTCAGTTTGTGAGGTGTGCAAAACTCAGCGAAAGACTGCTCTGCAGACCCTTCAGGCCTTTCTGAGGGACGGGTGGGTTGAAGGATAACGTAAAGTAGGGACCGAAATAACTACCCATACTATTTTTGAGGGGGGGGGAGGGGTACCTTATTATCGTTCTTGTATCCTATTCTGCTAATTATTGGGGCTCCAACAATAATGGAAATAGGGTCTCCTCGTAGTCTTGATGTAATTTCCGCTGCAAAATACCCAAAGAACCTCTAATCTAATTGCTAGGGCCTTTATTCCGGGCTACGGCTTCGGGTCTAACCCGACGGCTTGCAGCATATCGTTGTGCCGGGGTTTAGGCGCTGACCACGCTGCAGATGTCGGTGTTTCACTTCACGACCAATTCTCCGCCCAATACAGGGGCCTTAATCATCACCTATACTATTTTGGGTCCTCATTATAATTATTAAAGGGGTTCTGACAAATTAATAAGGGCATCTCGTGCTGGCTTCTGTGCGGTACCAAAACGGGTCTCTTGGAACCATTTCTCCTCTCTTAGGGTTTTTTCTCGGTAGGAGCCGGATCTATGCAGGGTCCACTTATCTTCAAACTATGACCCATGCCCCATCAAAGCTGAGTCGCTTCTTGCGCTGGGGTGTTTTGTCCCCCCCCCGTCCGTGTGCGGAGTGTTTTTCGAGTTTAAACCCACCAGCTTCAACTCTTGATGAAAGCAGCTCTAGATTCCGTAGCTTTTCGGGTGGAAGTGTTCATAAACTGTTAATATAGTTTTCAAGGATTAAGGTTTAGAGTACTATACTATAGCTCATTATAGCTCATTTAACACCTCTGCCTTAATTTTGGTTTTAAAGACTTTCTGGAAGTATATGTCCGGGCGTTCATATGGCCTCCAAAAACTGGAGCGAGTGGATATGTGCCCAGGACCGATCTTGGAGCCTTCACCTTAGAGGGTTTAGGGCTTAGGGTTTGACGCGCTGTTCCTAGGCTTTTGGAGTCTCTGTCTACAACTTCAAGTAGTATCCTCGTGTATTCCCTAATCGAATAATACCTTTTTTTGAAGACCCAGAAGGAGAGGCCTGATAAGAACCTTGTTCTTTTTACAAACAGCACCCAAGACCCGGTAGAAATCATGTTAGAGCCCATACGTCGACACTGTACGACCACCTTCTATTCAGGGCTGTTACACTCGACATGCATATATGTGTACTTACGCGTATACTCATGTTTATGCAAATTTATGCTTACAGTGAAACTTGTTTAGAAGAAGGTACAAGTACACCCTGAACCCCTAAACCCCAAACCCCCAAAACCCTAAACCCCCCAAAACCCTAAACCCTAAACCCCCAAACCCTAAACCCCTAAACCCCTAAGCCCCTAAACCCCCCCCTAACCCCCCCAACTACCCGCTAATGCACCCCAAAATACCTCGATTAAGGACCAAAAAGGGCTCTGTTGCAGGGACTTAGGGGNCCCAACCCAAAACCCCTAAACCCCGTAAGCCCATTCAATCCCCTAAACTTAAACCCCCCCCCTGTGTTGCCAGGACGTCTTCAGGCAGACCCGTAGTGCATTCTCGTCGGGCCTAAAACTTGCGGCCGCCTGGCCTTGAGAGGAAGTTTTGGAGTTCGACCACTTTGAAGGATCCTTTCAGGTTCCTTCAAGGCTTCCTTTTTAGGGATCCTTTTCAGGTTCCTTCAAGGCTTCCTTTTTAGGGATCCTTTAGGTTCCTTCAAGGCTTCCTTTTTAGGGATCCTTTAGGTTCCTTGAAAGGCTTCATTTAAGGGATCCTTTAGGTTCATTCGAGGCTTCCTTTAAGGGATCCTTTAGGTTCCTTGAAAGGCTTCCATTAAGAGATCCTTTAGGTTTGTTTAAGGGCTCCTTTAAGGGACTTGCGGTGGCGTTCTATGAGGGTTCCAGGGTTTTGGGCTTGAAGGTTCAGGGTTTTAGGGGTGTGGGTTCTTGTTGTTCTGGTTTGCGTGGTTGTGTTTAGTTGCTTAGTTTCGGTTAAGGATTCATGTCGTTTTTATGTGGTTAAAAGGCTTCTTGCCACTTTCATGTTCGTGCTTTGCTTTATGAGTTGAATAAGGGTTTGTCCAGAACTTTAGCTGTTATAGGGGTATGACATGGTTGACAGATTTATTGTGAAGGCTGGTGAAGATGTGCTTTGCCAGCGTCCGTGGCGGTGGGTAGCCTTTGCCTTATTTAGGATTTAGGGTATATGAACTTCTGTAAGGGTTCCATGAGGGCCCCACCTGTGGCCCAAAAGACCTAATTTACTTTTTAAGGACCTACATATAGAAACTATAATAAGGAAACCTAAATAGGTAGGTCTTTTCGGCTAAAGGCAGGGCTTGCTTGGAGGATCATGGGACTTAGCAACTGGGGCTATAATTAAGGTAACTATACTTACAACTACTTACACCCCTGATTAAGGTACTTATAACCTTACTTACTAAGCCCCATGATCCTCCAAGTGCAGTTATAAGCAGGGTTATTCGTCCCCTAATAGGGCTTATAGCAATAGATACCCTGCTTATAACTCCACTTATAGCTACCCATGATCCTCCAAGCAATGTTTAGGATTTTGGGCCCGTCGTCTTCCGTTTACACCACCCAGAGGCCCGACTCAAGACCTGCCTTGCATCGGCTTGGTGCGGATGTCACCTTTAACCTTTTTGGGGTACTATATTCCATAATAATCCCACTGTACTCCCAAGGATTAACCTTTAGTTCCCCAGGCTACCCAACAAGTACGATATAGAACCCGTACAAGATGCATCCGAGGCCCCAAACCTTGGCATCCGTGGCGTGGGCGTCTCGGCAGCGGGCCTTGGTGCCGGGCTGGAGGAGGCACGTAAGGGGGTTTCGGGTTCAGGCGGGGTTCGGATTCAGTATGCAGGCTTTAGGGGTTGAGTTTAGGGATGGATACAATATCAACCAGTATATATATGTGTGTTTTTATTTATATTTATTTATTTGTCCTATTTACTTTTTTGTTTGTTATTTTTACTTATCTGTTGTTTTATGTTTATATATATATATATGTACATATAGACATACATATGTATATGTGTATATACAAACACATACATATACCTGTATTTGCATACTTCCACACATAACTCTGCAGAATTAGGCGCGTGCATCTGTTTTCCGTTGACCTACACAGAATTGTCTTTACGAATCTCTACGCATAGGCTGGCGGGGTCCAGCGACTTAGCAAGTACATTGTAAGTACTGGGGTCAAGCCTAAACCCAAAACCGCGCCATACCCTGACACTGGCCGGAGAAAATCGACCATGATACCAGCTCTGACCAACAGTGAGCACCCTGATCCTTCCAGCAAGCCTTCATCCTCGAGCCCTAAACTTTACATAGAAGCCTTACAGTACCCGATAAGCCCCTATGTAAAGCCCTATAGTTACTACCCTGAGCCCTACACCGTACTACATAACCCATGTAGGACCCTATAAGCCCCTGTACAAACCCCTATAGTTACTACCCTGAGCTGTAGGACCCCTAAAAAGCCCTAAACCCTAAACCCTTTTTTAAAAAAACAAGGAACCGAAAAACCCTAATAAAAAAAAGACCCTAAACCCTAAACACCTAAAAAAAAAGACCCCCCCCCCTATTCAAAAAAAATCCTAAACCCTGAACCCTGAGCCCGTGATCGTGGCCAGGTGATCGACTTCCGAAACCGTGAGATCGCCCAGTTCAAGCCGCCCGGCCGAGTTTCGACGTCTTGGGGTTTGGGGGTTTGGGGTTTAGGGGTTCAGGGGTTTAGGGGTTTGGGGTTTAGGGGTTTAGGGGTTGGGGGTTTAGGGTTTCGACTTTTTGGGCATCGTCTTCGTCCCTAACGTCGCAATCATAAGAAATCTGAAGCCCAAATCCTAAATCATAAACCCATAAACCCCTAAACCCTAAGCCCCAGCCCCAGATCCTGAAACTAAAAGTTGCCCTCCGCGTTTGCTTGCAGCAGACAACTTTGCTAGGGTTGTTGTGTGTGTGTGGTGGTTGGCCTCTAACCGAACCTGAACTGTTGACTCTCTAGATCTCTAAGCCTCTAAATCCCTAAACTCTCAAACCCTGAACATCTGCAACGCTTGAAACTTGGGCTTAGGGACTGTCCCCAAGCTTGGGCATGGTTTCCTAGACCATACCTTAAGAGAGAAGTATGGCCCGTAGCAGAATGTATGATTGAGTCAAGTTTCTGACAGTCACGCTGAATTACTGAATAAAATTGATGTTTCAGGTTCTAAAATTGTTCCAACTCAACCTCCCATAGCCCTATGTTCGCAGGGTCCCTATATGATTAGAAGCCTGAATAAGGAGTAACATTACTCTGGAGGGTTCCCTCATATAGTCATTGTATAAGACTCCCTAAACCCTCGTCTCATTGTGAAAAAACCCGAATTCCATGAAAGCTTTAGCGAACCCTTATAGAACATTTGAAATAGCCCTTCTACTCGTAGAAACAGTCTTCTAAGCATCAAGGCATCGATCATAAATCCTTATGAAGCTCATGCAAGCCCTGCAAAAAATCTATAGCTGCCATGGCGAGTTGTGAAAGCCCACTGAACCATATTCCAATCAGTCAGACCCCGAGATATACAACCCTAAACCCCAAACCCCTAAACCCTAGAACCCTAAACCCTAACCCCTGCAACTCCTAAACCCTAACCCCTGCAACTCCTAAACCCTACAGTAGAAGCCAGAAAGTTGGAACATCATTATCCTCGTGCCCTTAAGGTGAAGTATAGGGAATCCCAGCAAGAATCATCCAAAATCAATGTTCCAACTTTCTAGGGTTCACTATAAACCCTAAACCCTAAACCCTAACCCCTGCAACTCCTAAACCCTAACCCCAGGTGGGGAACCGGTTTCTTCGGGCCCTCCGTGACCGGCGTGAGTTTAGGTGGCTACGCCGGTGTCGGATGGAAAGGCCGGCTGTGGGCTCTAGGGTTTAGGGTAATGTTTAAAGGGTTTAGGGTTCTAATGTTTAAAGGGTTCTAGGGTTTAGGGTTCTAAGGTTTAAAGGGTTCTAGGGTTTAAAGGGTTCTAGGGTTTAGGGCTTAAGGTTGAGGGTTCTAGGGTTGAGGGTTTAGGGTTCTAATGTTTAAAGGGTTCTAATGTTTAAAGGGTTTAGGGTTCTAATGTTTAAAGGGGTTCTAGGGTTAGGGCTTAGAGTTTAGGGTTCTAGGGTTTAGGGTTCTAGGGTTTAGGGTTTAGGGCTTAAGGTTTAGGGTTCTAGGGTTTAAAGGGTTCTAGGGTTAGGGTTTAGGGTTTAAGGTTGAGGGTTTAGTATGACCGTTATAGCCTACGAACCCAGACCTTCCAAAAGCCCTTAATTACGGAATACACGTTAAATCATATTAGGAACCCTACTATGATTTAAGGTATTACTTGGAGGTTCATGGGTAGTTGTAAGTGGGAGTATAAGTCCCCAAGTGGGAGTTATAGGCATACTTTACTTATAACTCCACTCATAACTACCCATGAACCTCCAAGTATGAAACCCCCGCGGTTTGGGGTTTAAGGTTTGAGCTCCCATAGCTCTGAAACCCTCCTTTTGTTACCATAAACCCCAGGTCCTGCACTTGATCGAAATTATCCCCCTGACACTGGCTTATAAGTGTTTGCAAGGGATGAAAAGGTGCTCCCCCGCAATACCAAATTGGATATGGAAGACTGGCGTTTACAGTAGCTTTTCGACATTGGAAGTTGAGGGGTATTGAACTCTTTGAGCCCTAAACCCTAAACCCTAAACCCTAAAAAAAAAGCCTAAACCCTAAACCCTTTCAAGGACTACAGGCTGAAGGATTTGGAGTACGGGCTGGTGGTTTCAGGGTTCAAGGTGCGAAATGTCGGATGGGTACCTCGGGGTGTGCCTTTTTGGGCCTTATCGGTAATCTACCAGAAATCCCCCCCTCACGCGATTGCAAGGCCAGCAGATTCTGTTCCAAAGCGGCCATGTCCTTGGGTAGGCCGCAATGTCATCTTACTCTTAGGGACCTTTAGGGGGGTAGGGGGGAGGGGGGTAGGGCACTATACTTCCTTAAATAGGCCTTATTAAGCCCTTATTATAGGTATATAGGCCCCCTACCCCCCTAAAGGTCCTTATGACTTACCCTTCGCCCAACCCTGAGCATGATGGGGCTTTAGGGTTTAGGGTTTAGGATTTCCAGACGCAGCAGAAGGAGTGTAGCAAGAAAGCGAGCATCAGGCTACAAGCAGAACTGGACTCTGCAGGAGGCGTACGTGACAGGCTCGCTGCATTGAATTGGGAAGTTGTGGGTTGCTTCTAAACTCCGAACTGCTCAAACTTCGTAAACCTGATATAGAGGTCGGAAGAATTAGCAGCACTGTTCTCGTACCATTATCGTCCCTACAAACTGCTCTAGTTATCAATGCCTCCGAAACTATTCCGACAAAGTTTTCGGATTGAGGGGGTTCTGGCAATTCATTTGTAGGTAGCCGGACTGTTCGGTGTCGTAACATGGATGTATCTAGAGAGAGTGCGGTGCAGGGTCTGGGGCTCGTCGTCTTCACAACGACGCAGGACTCGAAACATATGGTGTAAGAAGGTTTGTACTTATGGAAACTCAGGACAGAGCACGCATATGTAACCCCACACAACTATTTGCAACGTAAGCCCGAAACCCTAGTATAACTTTATGAGATATTTCAACCTGAAGACCCATATCCTAGTATAACTTTAAGAGCGAATGACCCGAACTTCCTGGCCCACCCGAGGCTGGGGGCCGCTTCCTACCCATTCGTTTGCACTCAGATATTAGTTTAGGGTTTTAGGGTTTAGGGTTTAGGCTGGGCTCACATAATTTGATCATACTTGCTCACCTACTCCTGATATGATTTGCTGGTGTTCAGTGCCGTTGCCTGCATTCTCTTGATGGCGAGGCCGACGACCCCGGAAACTCGAAACCGGCCATGCCCCAACTCCTCGACCCCAAACCAGAAGCCGCAACAGAAACACGCCAAAGCCGCAAAGCCCGTTAACAAACATACAAAGACCATGGAGACCCCTAAACCTTCGTAAACCCCTGGAAGACCCCAGTGGAAGCCCCCAGTCACAGTGACCAGGCCTCTACACCGGCGCGGGGCTCTCACCCTCCATCTTCGGCCTCAACGCAGGCCCGGGGCTCGGTGGGAAGAGCGCTGCTCCTTTAGGTTTTGGGGCTCCTTTAGGCCCTAAACCCTAAACCCTAAACCCTAAACTTTAGGGCTCCGGTACTTCAAGGAACCCTTAAAGGAGCTCCTCTAAGAGCTCCTTTTTTTATCCTTCCTTTAAGGCCTCTGAAGGTTTATCTATATGGGTTTAGAGCTTCGGCTCTAGGAATCAGGGTTTGAGGGTGCTTCAGATTGTCTTTATACAGGAATCGGAGGTTTTTCCGCGTTTTTACAAGCACTGTAGCATTTTTTCAATTTTAAAATGCTTCAGAAATTCCGGTAGCTTATCCTGGGGCGCCTTAGAACAATGAGCAAGTGTCCATAGATTTCTGTTTCATTCCAGGGTCCCTTAGCTTCGGAAACTCCTGTTTGGGGTTCTGGGTATCTTGATTTACCCCGTCGGTTCTTTACGTTTTGAGGTTCAGTGTTTACATGGTTTGGGTTCGAGTTTTCAAGGATTACAACCGGCTTTCAGGCATTGGTGCTTAAGGTTTATCTCCAGGTTTAAGGTTTAGGGTTGGGGGTTGCAGAAACGCCACTCGCAAGCTTGAATTGCAATGGCGGTTTCGTATGTACAGGTTTCGGTTTAGGGGGCTGGGGTTGAAGGCAACATGAGAAAAATTATTCTCTGATTGACGCGTAGACAGCTTTTCTGTAGGTGTTTCAAAAACATGTGTTGACGAGTTTTCTTTAAAGGGCAGCCATTCGGGCTTCCAGCATGCAGCATGTACTACCACCAGTGGTTTTGCAAACGCGTATGCAGGCACGAGTGTTGCAACATGTTCCGTCAGTTTTCCTGTACTCCTGCCTAAGATGTCTAACGTTCGGCTATCGTTTTCTGAGTGGTGTTCCCAGCATGGTAGTGTGACTATTCGGTGATCGGCATCACAAGGCCGTGTGCGTTATCCTTAGCCCAGGCCGAATGCTAAATCCCAACGCTGCAGCCCGAGATCCTGACCTACTGTTGATGGACAAAATCCTGCATTACCCATTATAAGGAATATACCATAATTCCCATAGTTTAGGGTCCTTAGGGTCATGCAGGATTTTGTCCATCAACCGTACGACCCCTCAACGATTGAGGCTTGAGCATTACGTTCGCCACCGACGCTGACAATTCCATCCCAGGCCGACTTCGGCTGTCTATGCAAGGGCTTAGGGCTTAGGGTTTAGGGTTAGGGTTTAGGGTTTCCTAAACCCTGGGACCCCTAATGTAGGAACCTGATTAAGAAAGTTTGGGCCTTTACTAGGGTTCCTTGTATGAATCCTACTATTTTGGGGGTTATAGGCTCAGAGTTTCTTAGTCAGGTTCCTACATTATCTTCCTTGATATTCCCATTCTACATTTGCCGGGTCGGCCGTAGCATCGACGGGTCGGCCGTAGCATCGACATGTTGCGTTGTTGAGGGCGTTTGTTACCAGTTTCGCCTGGGCTTCTAGCCTTCCTGGATATTAGGCTAGGACAGTCTTGAACCTTTCAATAAGCGGCCTGAATGCATGCTAATATGACTGCATTTTATATATATATATAGTATAGTATAGTATATCCCAAACCCCTGGTAAGTAAATATTGTTCAAAGTTTAGGGTTAGGGGTTAGGGCTTCGGGTTTAGATTTTGGGGTGTAGGGGTCTAGGAATTGCAATATTAGTGTTTGGGATTGCAAGTGCGTATAGAGAATATCAGGCAGGCCTCCTTCGATATTAGACAGCATGTAGTATTTTTATGGATGGGTAGTTCTAGAATGTAGGCTCTATCTGTGCTTCAGCACCGCTGTGATGATGAATCATGGGGAACACCGCTCCAGCAAACAGTTCGGCTTCGTGTAGTCACCCACCCAGAGAGCCACTCACACCCGCCGAAACCTTGAGCCCGACCATCCCAAAAAGTCTAAACCCCAAAGCCCTACCTGAACCCCAAAAGTATGTAGAATAATGGCCTTTTATAGGTTTTGGTCCATTATTTTACCTACTTTTGGGGGTCTAGGTAAAGGCTCTGAGCCCCCAAACCTGAGGCCTAGAACCAAGGAAGCGAGAAAAAACCCTTGCAGTAAGTAGCTGCCACGAGCTTTCGCAGGTCCATGGATTCCGGAGCCACATGGAGTCAACGGCATTACATTGGGATGGAGCGCGCGATCCTCAAGGGCTGTTGGGTTCGAGAGTGAAGGGCCTCAGAAGCTTTGACGATTGTTTTTGTGCCTACCGCAAACTCCTTTTCCGTAGGTCCCCCGTATACTTCCCACATTAAGGCTTATAGAAGGCTTGCCGCGGGGATGTTAGAGAGTATTCATGTTCGGATATACAGTTCCCGGACAATGGGAGACTCTTCTGCAGTAGGTCCCTTTGAAGGCCCCGTCTCTTACATAAAAGAACGGAACCCAAATCCCTAAACTTCAGGAACGTCAACGGGAGAAATCCTTCAAAGCCCTGAACCCCCCCAAGTCCGAACTACTGAAGAACCGCCACCTCCAGCAATACAGAAGTCTGACTAAATACTGATACTACTCCGGGGAGTTCCTGGTTATGACGATACTACTTGGAGGTTCATGGGTAGCCATAAGTGGAGTTATAAGTAAGATACCTATAATAATTATAACTCTTACTAGAGGGCCTTGTAACCCCACTTAAACACTACCCATGAACCTCCAAGTACAAGGTATGCTAGTTCTTAAAGCCCATATTGGACCTTTCTCTCCTCCTCTTATTACAACACCCTATAATATTAGAGCTCTATATGGGAGTTTTAAAACAGGGGACCCTAGTATAGTACCCTTTGTTATAAGGACCCCAAAATAAAGTAGCCCTAATTTTCGGAAACTCCCATTTTAGAGCTTTGCCCCCCCCCACCCCCCCCCGGCGCAAATCTTGTGGAGCGAGGCCGGCGCGAGCATCACAAAGGCGGTAATTCCGATGTCTGCGGATGTCGGGGCGTCCTACTACTGGTACCTGACTCTGGGGCTGTATACTGGAAGGTTTAGTACTACTGGTATCTGACTCTGGGGCTGTAAACCGGAACTGTTGATGATATAAATCCTGCATTACCTTCTATGGGAATAATGGTATATTCCTTCTGTGGGTAATGCAGGATTTATATCTGAGTGAAGACAGGATTCCGATTTTTGGATTACGTGTAGGAATCAAGGTTTAAAGGGTCGGGGCCTCCTGGTACAGGGTTTTCCTGGACCCTACAAAACCTACTTTTTAAGGACTTATACAAGGAAATCATAAGAAGGAGCTCTAAATAATAGGTTTTTTTGGGTCCGGGAAGGGTTCAGGGTATAGTTATAAAGTTCAGGGGGTTTTAGGGTTCAGGGTATAGTTGTATAGTTTAGGGGGTTTAGGGCTTAAGGTATAGTTGTATGGGAGTTTCCGAAATTTAGGGATACCTTATTATTATTTTGGGGTCCTTATAATAAGGATCCTACTATCCGCGGTACTATATTAGGGGTCCTCTATTTTCGGAGACTCCCGTATAGTTTAGGGGTTCAGGGCGGCGAGTAGAAGCTTCTGGTTCAGAGAGGTCCCGGTTTAGGGTTTAGGGTTTAGGCTATGCCCTACCTGGACCCTGGATAGCCTACCTTTTTAAGGACTTATACAAGGAAATCATAACCCTAAAATGGTAGGTTCTTTAGGGTTCAGGTAAACCCTAAACCCTAAACGCACAAACCCCGCCCACAATCCTACATGGCATCGGAAGCCCCAAGCGCTCACGAATTGAACTTGCAAACCCCCAAACAACGCCCAACCAGTAACTGCACTTCAGGAATTCCGAGTGCTTCGGGTCATTATCCGAAATGATCAAGCACCCTCGCGCTGCAAGGATGACCTAATGTAGGAACCTGATTAAGAAACCATGGGTCTTCATTAGGGTTCCTTATATGAATCCTACTATTTTGGGGGTCATAGGCCCAGGGTTTCTTAATCAGGTTCCTACATTAGGCTTGGATCTAAGACTCCCGGGTCCCGGGGAGTCGAGACTTGAGCTTGGCATTCCTGTGAGCCTTCGTTTAAGGATCCCCATGGCAGATTCTACAGGAGCTCGATGTGTCCTAAACCCTAAACCCCTAAACCCTAAACCTTTAGGGTTTGGGTTTGAGGGTCACAGTCTTAGAGCTTGTGGATGTGGGCTGAGGGACACGGTCCTTTCAAGTATCTGTGATTCAAAAAGGGGCTTAGAAATTCGAAAACGCTTTAGGTGGGGTACTATACTAGACCTCTTTGAGCGACTGTGCTATTTCTTAGTAATTCTGGCCTGCACACTACTTCACGTGTAGTCACTGGCTGATTTAGGCGTTAGGCTTTAAAGGCCCAAGTTTTTGGCACAGCATCGCCTGCTCCGGGAAGCCCTGAACTGCATCCGACTTGGTAGGTAAGTGATGAAAGAAACGAAGTTCAGTTGCCCCAAGGCGGGTTTAGGGTTTAGGGTTGGTGTAGTTTGTTTTAAACTAGTAAAGCCAGATCGTAAAGCTGATTGTACATGTAGCTTATTTGCTTATTGTTCCCGAGTTGTCCAGCTTGTTGCGGATGTTCAAGCGAGGCGCGCTTGAGACCCACTCCTGAAGACTATACAGAGCCGAAGCCCCGAAGTGCTCCAAACCCTTCCAAACTCACAAGAATGCTGCACGCTATCTTCCCTACATTAGTTGGGAGCTCCTTATTATGATTATAGTATAGTATACCCCAAAACTCGGCTTTCAACACCCCGGTGTTGATCACTGCACATCGGACAGAAAAGTCGGCAAGCAGGGCTCAAGCCCCTGGTGCTCCGCAAGCTTAGGTATATCTGGGTGCCTCGCTGCAAGGATTGCCAAGGTGCTGCAGGGAGCCGACGTAATTCGAGAGCCTAAGCCCTAAACCCCGAACAAAACCACAAGAAGAACTTTCTGCAGCTGTAGAACTTCTTGGCGCGTTCGGTCTGATTTCTCGTGGTCTTCCAGCTCAGCATGTCAGTTTAAGTGCCCTGTTCGTTCGAGATGTCCGAAGATGAACCGTAACAGGGCCAATAAACCCCAAACCGTAACCCCTAAACCCTAACCCCAAGCCCTGAGACTTCGATTCAGAGCTTGGAACCTAGTCTTGGTCTTGGGTTTGGGGGTATTCGTAGTGTCTTCCGATCATGACCCTTGGCCAGGGGTCACCGAGAACGCCAAGATCATGGCTCTGCGTCTCAGCATTAACCTGCCTTCCTTTCCCTTCATCAGCCGCCTGGATGAATTATCATAANGTGGGGGTGGGGGTGGGGGGTGCTTAAGATTAGGGCCTGCTCACTACATTTAGAATCCTGCTGTTTCAGGTTCTATGACATGTCCTTTGTTTTCGCGTAGGGGTTTGCGGGTGCGTGTGGTTTCGTAGCATGGGCGGCGTAATAGTAGTAAAGGCTGTTGTTGAGCAGGGGAAGGGGGCTAGGTTATACTGTGAAAGGATTATAACAAAGTTTTTGCAAGTATTCAGCCCCTATATTACGGGTTTGTGGGTTTTCCGCCAAACTGACCGTTCTAGAAGCATCCAAAGCCTGCCCTACCACCTAGGGCTGTATAAAAGCATCCGTAACATCCCTCCCTGAACCCTACTTGGAGGCTCATGGGTAGTTATAAGTAGGGTTACAAGTGCCTTAATAGGGATTATAATTATAGTTACCTACCTATAACCCCGCTTATAACTACCCCTGAACGTCCAAGTAAACCTTCAGCCCAGCAGCATACATCGTGTGAACGTACAACTTTACGATCATTTTGCCGGTCTCGGAAAGACAGCACAGGGCAAAATGCGATTCTTCCTACAGGCCCCTTAAGAAAGGGACCCCTTACTGTTTTAGGAAGGCCTTCTCAAACCCCAGGAAATGAAAGCTGAATAAAACCTCTAAAGCCCTGTGTAGACTTAGAACCCCATAACCTTAGGATGAACCCATGGGCCTCTAGTATGGGCCCTTAAGCCTGGGATCCTTATTTACCCAATATATACCCTACTTGTACCCTTTAAGGTCCCTTAAAAGGGCTAAGGGCCCATACTAGGGGCCCATGGCTCGAAGCTTAGACATAATTACACACCCTCGGCGCCGACCGTGGGAATCCGAAGGCGAAACGGCCTTCTCGCTGTTGGCTGCCATGTATGCGACTTTGGCAGAAACATCTGTCCAGCTGAAAAGACTGGGCTGGGGATTGAGGGCTTAGGACGGTTTAGGGTTTCGGTTTAGGGTTTAGGGGTAGGGTATAGAGTCCAAGATTTATGGCCGAGCGCGGAGCCTGCATGCCGATACGGAAGGTCAAAACTCAAGTGCGTGCAGATTCATTACGGTGTTGGGTCTTGGGTATTGACGCACGTGGAAACTCAACTGCCTGAGCCAAAACTGCCCGTAAACCACGCCTTGTGAGTCGCTGAGTCGAAGCAAGACCTGCACCGCAAACCCTAATACGAAGTCAACCACCTACAGAGCCTTCCTCATCTCAATTTTTGCGCCGCTTGTGCTCTGGACTAGTAGGGCTCATGACTGCGAGCTATGTAGAGACGATAAGAGAAAGTTGCAAACTAGGACCCACAGGACAATCAAGATCAATGATGCCCCTACCTGGGGCTTCTTGAAGCAGATGAAGCAGGGTTTTACCTGAGACTTATATGGGGTTTGTACAAGGAGCATGTTGGGATTCAAGGTTTCTTCTCGGGTTTTGGTGGATGCATAGAGGTTCAACCCTTAACCCTAAATCCTAAAAACCGGCTCCCCTTGATGACTATAGATCAGTGTATATCGCGGCTTGATCTGGGGAGGCTCACACTGAGAGCCTGGCTTCAGACGAACGCTGCGGTTCATGATGCAAGCCCTGCATTACCTCAAAAGCCCTAGACCATTGGAATTATTGTAAATTCCTTATTATGGGTAATGCAGGATTTATATCATCAACCGTAGTGGATTTGAGGTCTGAACAACTATAAACAAGATTCCTATCACTAGGACTGCAATGTAAGCCAGAACCCTTTTCTATTTCTTAACGCCCCTTTACCACACTATAAGCTCAAGCGCTGCACTATGAAGAGCTTCGGGTGGCAGGGTTAGGGATTTTCGGGTTGGGGCTCAAGGCTTTAGGGTTTAGGGCTCAAGGCTTTAGGGTTTAGGGTTTAGGGTTTAGGGCTCAAGGGTTTAGGGTAATGGCACAGCGCCCTGCGTTTAAGGTTGAGGGCCTTGGATGTCAGGCAGGGTTGAGACAAAAGGCTCAGTATTACAGCATTGCTTCGGTACAGCTCGGGGTGAAAGAAGTCGCATATCGATTTACATTGTATACTAGTCACTATATCCTGTATAGAAGCTAAGTATATGTTTATGTTTATATATATAGAAACACATACGTACATACATACTTACATTCATTCATACACACATACATACATACATACAGGCAGACAGAACTACGTACAGACATACCCACATATACACACGCTCACACGCCGGAAACCCGAAGCCCCAAGGACAAGTTCGTCCGTGAGCCTGGGCACCGGCCTACCGAATGCTCCCCTGGAAGCGTTACCCTGCGTCGCCAGGGCTGCACTTAAGGTTTCCAGATACTCCAATATCCCTGAATGAGAGAATATACCTAAAATTATGGTAGGGTCCCTAATATGATTCAAGGTATATTCCTTAATTAAGGGGTATTGGAGTCTCTGGATTTAGGGGCTTTAGAATTTCGGCGTTGAACCCTACCCTCAACCCCAAATGGGGGGGTGGCGGGGCTTGCTCAAAGTTGTGAGCTTGGTTTAAGGTTCTCCGTGCCGAGGCAGGGGAAGATAAGTTCCAGGTGGCAAAGCCCTATTGAAATATTAAGGCCCCTAAACCCTAAACCCTTATAGTATCCCTCAAAAGAGTCCTTTAAAGGAACCCTAGTTTCACTGGGGTGGTGTACGCTGGTTCAGTTTCAGGGTTTTTGATTTGCGGATTCTGAAATCGGCAGCAGGAAGCAGCCTAGACTTCGCTTCATTCACGATATGCGAAGGCTGCAAGGATGCTAAGGCTTGAGGCTAAGCCCTAAACCCTATAGCATCACAGGTAGGAGGTTTTGGAGTTTTGTAGATTTTCCATGCTTTTCGGCTCGGGGTCTTGTTTGGGACTGAGCTGTGATCTTAGGATCTTATCTTTTGGGGGTTTCCTTAGAGTTGGGTTTCCCTAGCGTTCTTATTGTAGGAGGTAAAGGTTAACATTTGGCAGGTGTTACGTCATGATGAGTCTAAGATGCAAAACTTGGGAGTTCAAGGTGAGGTATCACTCGGAGACGACACAGTTGCAAGGAGGCTGAAAAGCGCACTATAGAACCCCCAACCTGAAGTATGAGCCCCATAAGCCACAAACTTGTGAACACCGCAACCAGAAGCCGCCATTAAAGAACCCTTACACAAAAGCTCTTCCTTGTGGCTTTTGCTTTCCCTGCGGTCTCCTCATGGAAGCTTTAGTGAAATGAGCGAAGGGATTTTGGCTGCAGGATTGAGGTGGATTTGGGAGTTTCCGAAAATTAGGGGTAACTTATTTGGGGGTCCTTATAATAAGGATCCTATTATTTAGGGCACTATCTCAGGGTCCCCTATTTTCGGAAACCCCCGTTTCGGACCCAGGGGCAGGGTTTAGGGCTCTCTTCCGTGGCAAGGACGTGATGCCAGCCACCTCATCCGGCAAGTTGGCGAGTTAATGTTTGAAAACGCACGGCTCCTAGAAGATTTGATAAAGAAGATGGAGTCTCGGCTGGGCTTTTGGGTTCGGAGGGTTTGGGTTCAGGGCTTGGGGTTTGTAGGGTTTAGTGTTTAGGGTTTAGGCCTGATATTGTGGAAAAAAGCTTAGGCGACTCTACACCCGAAACCCTAAACACCCTAAGCCCTGAACCAGACAAAATTAGAAGCAGATCGCTCCAAATGCTTCAAGAATTGTTCTAGAATCAGCAAGAGTGCGCAGCAGTATGGCATGATGCAGACTGTCTTGGTCGATTCATCTAGAGCTGCAGGGCAAATATTGGCGGTTAGCATTGGCGGCAGCAAACAGAACAACAGTAAGAACAGCAATGTGGCAGAAGTCGTCATGGGCATACAAGGGCAGCAGTGGCGAGACTTCCGGCCAAACCCCGCACCTTAGTTTAGGGTATAGGGTTGCCCTTTGATTGCTGACCTGCTGCATTTGCGACCGGCAGAAGTACCTGCCACATGCTACTGCGACGACAAAGAAAGCATGCAGCTTAATGCTGAAGCTATCGCATGGACAAGAGTGATAAATAATTTGTGATCATGGCCCGTATCAGACTCTGCTTTAATCCTAACTGAGGCAACCTAGGGTGAGGAGGGCACCCCGGACCAAAGCACGCGTTTGCTGAGCTGCAGTTTAAACCACAAATAAGGGCGAAAATATAGGGGCCTTAATGATTAGCAGTACTATTTTGGGGTTTCCTTATGATACTTATAGTATAATGGGCACCAAAACCCTATTCTAATTGTCAAGGCCTCTATATTATGGAATTCGTGTCTAGGAGTCTTAGAGCTATCAGAGTTGAGTTTGAAAAGTCTCGGCTTATTATACTGCATCGTAAAGTTTTAGGGTTTAGGGTTTAGGGTATAGGTTTTCAAGTTTTCGGGGTATAGAGTACCAGCAGCAGCAGTAGCAGTAACAGTAGCAGTAGGAGTAGTAGTAGTAGTAGTAGTAGTAGTAGTAGCAGTAGTAGTAGCAGTCGCAGTAGCAGTAGCAGCAGTAGTGGTAGTAGTAGTGGTAGTAGTAGTCGTCGTCGTACTATTGCCTTGAACCCCTAAGGGTTATTGGGTCCTTTAAAGGGGAAACAAAAGGGGTTTTAAGGTTCCTTTAAGGGAACCCAGAATTTCAGGGTTAGTGTTTGCCCTAAATCTGAATCCTGCTCCTGATCCAAATCCCTAGACCTGGGCTTGGGGGTTGTAGGGTTCACAAGCAGGCGCCGGGTTTTTGATTGCAGGTTTACGGTTTGAGTCTACTGTGGGGATGATCAGGACGTGTCGACAACACAGATGGCTATTGCGGAGAAATACAACCCCACCTTCCAGCAGTCGCAAGAGTATGCGAACTGGCTGAAGGTGTCTTGGCACCTCCATTCATTCAGGGTGAGGGTCGGCAACTTCAATCGCGGCACTTAGGCCTACCTTTAAGTACTTTTTGGCTATTTCAAGTTGCCCGGTGCTGATTTACAGCACTGCAGGCTTATTGTACAGGTAGTGATAATGCCTCTTCGCTGGACTCGGCGGGACTCACCTTCTTTTGGGCAAGTACAGGTAACACGGGCAACGAATTTCAACAGCCGGGGAGTAGGATGCGGGGCATTGGGCTTTCAAGGCTATAGCCCTACAAGCCCTAAACCCTAAGCCGCTTAGGGCTTAGTCCGGTTTATCGGTTTGTAAGTGCAGAGCTGTCGCAAAATGGGCCACCTAGCTCTAGAGCTTAGGGTTTAGGAACCCTGAATCCTAGACCCTAAACTTGTGGTTCGGGGCGTACTCATTATCGAGCTTTAAACTGCTCCCCCAGAACTGCGAGCAAAGTTGTCAACATGCGTGGGTTTGAAGCCCTGGTGAAGCCCCCCTTTGGGGTTTAGGGGTTCAGATAAACCTTGTGTTTTTACATGTCTACAGCCCTTCCCTCTAAAGCCTCCCAGCCGCATGCCAAAACTCCTGGGCCCGCATTCCCAGGACTTTTCGCCCTGAAACCTTGCAAACCCCCAAGCCTTAAACCCTAAAAAGCCTTAGGCCCTAAACCCTACAAAACCCTGAGCCCCAGCCCTAAAAACCTGAAGCCCTGAACCCTAAGGCCGAAAGCCCTGAACCCTAAGGCCGAAACCCTAAACCCTCAACCTTGCAACCCTGAGACCCGAGACCTCTGAGGCTGCCACCGAAGACTTCGACACGTGCTCTACCATTGGGCCCATCATGCAGGTGGGCGTTTCCCGAAATTTAGGGATACCTTATTTGGGGGTCCTTATGATGAGGATCCTACTACTTAGGGTGCTTTTTTTTGAGGGTCCCCTATTTCCTTTCGGCAACCCCCAGGTCCAGGCTGAGGACGAGGAGCAGGTGATGAAGATCCTCGGCTGACAAGCCAGCCAAGCGGTAAAACACGAGTGTCCTCAGCCTTTTCATGACCCTCATCGTCATCATCGTATCATAGTTAGGGTTTAGGGTTTAGGGTTCAGTCTTTTCATGACCCTCATCGCCATCATAGTTAGGGTTTAGGGTTTAGGGTTCAGCCTTTTCATGACCCTCATCGCCATCATAGTCAACCCTGTCACTGCCATCACCGGCACAGTCGGCAGCACAGTCCTTATCTCCCCATCTAGTGCCTGCACTTTAATGATCTATCTCACAGGCTTTAGTATGAGACATAGCAGATTGAGGCAGCGGCGGCGGCAGCGCAGCGCAATGCAACTACTAGTAACAACGACAGAGGGAGGAAACAAGAACACATGAGAAAAGGCAAGAAGCACCAACAACCTACAGCAAACCACCAACAACCACAGCAATCAGTACAACAGCAGCAGCAGCAGCAGTAGCTACTACTACTTCTGCTGCTGCTACTACGACTGTGACGACGAAAACAACGACAATAAAGACAACGACGCCAACGACAGCAACACGAACGATAAGAAGGCAATGGGCGCATCTGCTGCCGCGAAGGGTGCATCGTTTGTTGTTTTGGTGCAGCTGTTCCAGGATATGCAAAACCTTGGATTTTTGCTGCTTTCGTACTTTCGTACATCGATGGCGACGTTGTGCAGCATTGTTTGTTCATGTGTTTGTTTGTTTTGGTGCGTGGCTGAGGAAGTGTGGCAAATACTATGGTGTTCGTGGCTTTTGTTGTTTGATGTTTGGGTCCATCTGGTCGTGAATTTTCGAGATCATCTGCCATAAAACCGCAGAAAGTCTTGACCCTCAACCCTAAAAGAGGGTTTTGGAAGCGTTTCCTTCAGGGTAGTATTGGGTCCACCTTAGGGCCTTCTTAGATTTCGTAGGCTTTATCTCCGGGTGCTATACTATAGCACCCGGAGATAAAGCCTACGAAATCTAACAAGGCCCTAAGGTGAACCCAATACTACCTTGAAAGAAACGCTTCAAAAAGCCTGCAAAGCGCTACCAATTAACTGATTGGACAGGGAAACAACCTAAACCCTCCGCTTTTGCCCAAGGGAGTTGTCAGATGAGCACCTACTCGGCCTCTGCAACTTGGCTTAGGGTTTAGAGTCTACTTCCTTGAAGCGTCCGGTTAAGTGTTCCTTGGCGGGTTTCCCTAGGGGTAGTGTAGGGTTTGTGGCTCAGAAACCTTCTCGGGTTTAGGGCTTGGGGTTAAGGGTGTTGGGATATGGTTGTTGGAATCAGGTTATGGCCAGTGGTTAAGATAAATACGGTTTAGAGCATTGGAGTTAGGGCTCAGGAAATCAGGGTTTAGAGTGTAGAATTGAGACTTTATTGGGTTCGGACATCACGATTTGAAGATGCAAGCCAAGCTAGAAGGATGCTGTTTGGGACGAGTTCCTAACTCTGTTAAACTAGTGCTTTTCGAGGTTTAGGGTTGGGTTTTTAGAGTGATGTGGTTTGGGAAGTTTGGGGCCTTTCGGATGTGCGGTTTGTAAGTGTCGAGTATTCAAGGACCGGTTTCGGGAGTTTCCCTCCTAAGGATACGCGATACGCACAGGGGCAAATCCCTCAACCCTCCCCCCTGAAGCCCCAAACCCAGTACGCCAAACCCTAAATCCAAAGCTGCAAGCCCCAAACCCTAAGCCCTATATACCTACCTTTGGTTAGTAGGGAATGGAAGAATGGCAGTAATAGTAGTTATAATTGTACCCCATTCCTCCATTCCCTACTAACCAAAGGTAAGTATAAGACCCTTATGGAAATCCTTATAATGCCCTCACAGGAAGCTTTAAAGGAACTCCAAACCGGCCAAGGTGAGACCTACTCCAAGAACTACGCATTGCAACTTGGCTGCTGCTTCAGTTGCCAGCTCAGGGCTTTAGGGGTTTAGGGTTTACGCCAAGTCAGGGTTAAGTCGTCGTTCAAGTTGAGAGTTGTTTTCAGGGTTGGGGGATGAGGGATTAGCTTAAATGTGCTGTGGGGTTTGGGCTCCAGCGCATCAGAATGATCAGGGGCTCACGGGACTTGTGCCCTCGTGGGTTTAAGGGCAATGACTTTGGTGCCGAAACTGCATGACATTCGCTCTCGTCTAGGACCACGATCATTTCCTCTTCATCTTCTTCACCTTCTGCACCATCATCAGCACGCAGCAACGGCATCGTTGTCACAATCATCATCGTCATTTTCGTTCCCATCGTCAAGGTTAGCATGAGCCTCAGCATAGTGGTATAATATAGGGGCCTAAATAATTACCTATGCTATTGTGGGGGTTCCTTATTATAATTATGGTATAATATACCCCGAAACCCTGTTCTAATTATCAAGGCCCCACATTAGCTATATTCGCAGCTAGGGTGGCTTGGCTCTTCGGCCTGCCATGTTGCAAAAGCCGCAAAACCCGCAAAACTCTACAGCCCTGAGCCTTAACACCCTAAGCCCCGCATGCTCAAGCCGCTCGGTAAGTTTGAGGGTTAGGGTCGTTTGGGTTTAGAGAGTAGGGGACCCTAAACCCTAAACCGTTATATACTATAGTACCCTAAATAGTAGGATCCTTGTTATAACGACCCCAAAATAGGGTCCTGAAGCATCGGAGCGCCTCAAGCCCTCGCCCCTTGCAGCACAGCCGCTGCCATCAGTTGCCAGTACTGGGTTTAGGGTTTAGGGTTTTAGGGTTTAGGGTTTAGGGTTTACTTACTAGTTGCCAGGAACATCAACTGCCATGCACCGGGAGAGACCCGGGCTACGTTGGAGGAGATGTCTTGAGCTATTCATAAGTCTATCAGTTAGGTTTGTTAGTTCACTCAGGTAGTTAGTTGGTCAGTCAGTCAGTCAGCCAGCCAGCCAGCCAGGCAGTCAGTCAGTCAGTCAGTCGGTGGGTTGGTTGGTTGGTTGGTTGGTAGACTAGGTTAGGCTAGGTTTAGGTTAGCTTAGGTTAGTTTGATTTAGTGTCATTAGTTTTGTGTATTAGCTAGTTTGCTTGACTTTTTTGTTTGTTGGGTTGCGTGCATCTTATGATTTGTTGGGTTTAGCTTAGCATTGGTTCAGTCGCTCGTTAGTTAGGAAGGGAGCTAGTTAGTTAGCCAGCTGGGTCCTTAGCTAGTTGGCTGGTTGGTCATGTATGTAGTTTCTCAACATGGTGATGTTTGATACTATTGTGATCATGGTGAAGCTCATTAAGAAAATATCTGCTTTACGTACGAAGATGGAGTACACGACCCTCCAAAAGGTGCAACTGGGGGGTCCTGATAGAGCTTCGGGACCGGAACTCCACTCTCACCCTAAATCGAAGACCAGGGTTTAGAGCACAGGGCTGAGACTCAAGTTCAGATCCGAATGCCATGTCTGCTTCCTTAATTCCGTTTTAGGGTTTAGGCTTATTCGTGTTTAGAGCCGCCGACATGACAAACGTGGTTTGCCGAACCATCTGCCGTCCCAACAACCGAAAGCCTTGTTACACTGCTACACGTACATGCATACAGACAGACAAGACAGACAGACAGACAGTTAAGATAAGGGCTGCTTATATGAGCTGTTTTTAAGGTTTCCTGTGTCCCCGCCCCAAACCTTACGTCCAAAATTGTTAAGTTTGGCCTCATAATCCGTTACCCAGCATGAGCTATGTTGAGAGTTTTGGTTTACTGATGGTGATGTTGGTCTTGATTCAGATCCGATAAATCTAGACTTGTAGTGTTCGAGGATTGGGGCTAGTGCTTAAGGTTTCGGGCAAGCTCGATGCTGTTGCTCCTTGGCGGGGGTCAGAAGATACGGGATCCCTGCTCAGGGGTCCTTACAATACAATGGTCGCATCTTTTCCGAAACTTGCAGGTGTCTTCTCCTGGTAGCCTGGTAGTTTCTTGCCCCGCACAAGTAGAGAGGGGCGAGGCACAGCTCATATTACTTTGCCAAGTCATAAGTACTGTGGTCTGAATCGTTAACACGAGGTTTGGGGGGTGTATTCTAGTATATTTGATGTAGGTACTTCACGGGGACACTGCTACCAAATATTCGCCCTGTCAGTTCCAAACAAGAGCGTTATTGCTTGAGGCTTCCTGCCCGAGACCATCAACCCGAAACTTCCTAAACCCCTCATATATAGGCGCGTAAATAACTATTGTGGGGTCCCTTATTATGATTATAGTATGCTATACCCAAAACCCTATTCTGATTATTAACTTAGCTCCTTCGGGCCGCACGTCCCGGCGTTCTGCACGCGCGTCCTAAAAACTTGCGTCCTAAGACCGCACGTCCTGAAATTACACAATCCAGTTGCTTGAAAGCAAGTGGCAGAA
>BGNK01002140.1:44979-72812 GCA_003297005.1 Symbiodinium sp. clade A Y106 | reverse complement strand
TAAAGGGTTTAGTGCTCTGTGCGTTTTGGCCATTGCGTTCCGGGGAGGGTATGTAGACACGTTCCGGGGCTGCGTTCCGAACGCGCGTCCCGCGTGGCGTCCCGAGCAGGACCTTAGATTATTAAGGCCTCCATAATAAGCCCCAAACCCTGAACCATTGTCGGTAGGGTTTAAGTTCTAAGGCTTTCTAGCCATCCCTGATCCCCTAAAGCCTGCAGCCTGAGCCCTGAAGCCCAAAGCCTTGATTCTGAACTCCCAAACGTAAATCCTGAACCGAAGGGTTTAAGCTTTAGGGTTTTGCCGGTGTAGGGTTTAGGGTTTTGAATTTGGGTTAGTTTTGCCTATCAGAAAGAAGCCGTTTAGTGAGACATCCTCCGGCAGAGAGGAGCGGCTAACAAACTACGATGAACTGAGCAAGGGCGGCTTCTCTGTCCAGGTTCGGGAAGGGCTTTAGGGTTTAGGGCGTAGCGTTTCTTTGGGATTTGGGGTTTTGCGTGTTGGATTACCTTGGACAGGCCATGGATGTCTTTAACGGTGTCACTTGAAGGGTGCTTTGTCGGGATCCCTTGCAGGACTCCTTAGTTCAACGGTTTAGGGCTGAGGGATCCGGGTTTGGGGGTTGAGGATATCGGATCAACGAACGTGGTTTAGGGTGTTGGGGTTTATTTAGGGTTTACAGAGATTTCTGAGATCCCTCAATTGATTTAGTCCTGGGGCGTTTACAGAGGATTTTCCAGGTGCGTGTAGAGGGTCTTTCAGAGTCCGAGGGTTTCTGAAAGTGAACAGGTTTCAGCCTACCTTGGCACTATTTCCGTCGCAGGTGATGTTGGAGTCTTTCGGAATACTCTCCAATGCGCAAGCCTCACCATACCAGTGGACAAGTGGTACCAGGAGATTCTTAAATCCTGAACCCTAAACCATGTTTTTGCAAACTGCTGTGATTTGAGTTCTGGGGTTTAGGGTTCGTGCCTGTTGGTTTTTTGCTCGATGCTTGGATTCCAACCGTAGGCACTTGTCCTTCCCAACACGCCGGCATGCCCCGCGTAAAATCTGAAGTTCATGCGCCCTTTTCCCGACCGGAGCGGAACCCCCTCTCTTCGAGAAGATATGAAGAAGGGTTTATGTCCGATTCTTGGCGAATGTAGTAAACTCTTTGGAAATCTTTGGTGGCTGTAGAAGGCGGTCCTTTAGGAATGCTTGGTAGGTTTCTGATCCTTACATGAACCCTTAAACCGTCTACCCCGAAATCCAAGGCCCGCACATCCATAGGGGCCTCAGCAATTACACTAGGGAGCAGCGGCTAAGCGTGCCAAAAGGATTTTATCTGCTCTCATTCGGTTTTATCAGGGTTCGCGGGGGTTGTTATACTTTGTTATACCTCAAAGTCCAGATTTCAAGCCATAGCTCCTAAGCCCCGAAAACTTCGAATTTCACCGATGAATCTAATCAAAACGGAAGGTTCTATCAAACGCGAGCAATCCGCCAGGAAATGGGCAACTTGATCCATGACGTGCGCGCCACTTCGCCAGCAGGTTCCGGCCGCGAGGGCTCTAAGCGTGTAGGGATTTAGGGTTTCGGGTTCAGGGCTTAGTGATAGGGAGGGCTTAGGGATTTAGGGTTCTTAGAACTGTTGGGCTGAAGTTTTGGAGTTTTAGGGTTTCGGGATGTGAGGAATTTAGGGATTTCGGGGCGTAAGGGTTTACAAAGTAGGGTTTTGTTGAGCCCCCGAGCTCCTTGGCTAACTCCGAACCTCACTATGCAGCCATGCAGCCCAGGCCTTAAAACTCCGCCCCGAAAGCCTTAAACCTTAAACATCCTTAAAGCCAAACCCTAAGTAAAGATCTGAAACCGTAATTTCGTCTGGAAGTGCAACCCCTGGCCTGCTGAGAGGGGGCCCAAACAATCACCTAAACAGAAGGATCTCAAAGTTGGTGTTTTTCTGGAGTCCCGCTTACCGGCCCGTTAAAGAGTTATACGAACACCCCGCTTCAAAAAAAAACATGCCCCAAACCAGGAGCTTGATGTTTAGGCATGTTGGGGGCCACTTTTTGAACCCCTTGGCCCTGCAGGTCGTGCCTTACAGGCGCAGAAAGAAATTTGCGAACAAGAGTCGAAAAGTGGCCACGACGACTGCTTGTCGTCGCTGAATGTCCTGAGGATCATGATAAAGATACTCGGCTTGGACAGAGATTGGGTTTCGGTTATGATCAAGAGCTTTCTATCGAAACAGCACGACCAAGTAGCCTTCAACCACGGTGAGCACTGTACCTCGATAGGAAGATGAAGGAAGCTTAACGTAAGGGGTCCGAATTTTGGCGACAATATTCCCATATATGGTGCCTCACCCCCCATGGTATGCCCCCNATGCCCCCCCCCCCCACAAGCCAGGCCTCTCGTCCCAGCAACAGTCACACGTCATCATGTGTAAGTGTCGACGTTCCCCACGGTATGCCCCCCCCCCAAGCCAGGCCTTTCGCCTTAGCAAACCCGGGCAAGCCCGGGGGGGGAGGGACAACCCACAGCACATGGAACCACAAAACAGGGAACCACAAAGGCGGGTGGGGAAGGATAACCCAACACAGGGGGCCACAGGGCCCCTTCCCTTCAACACATAGATGAGAATGAAGGCGATGATGTTGTGCACAATGAAGTTGATGTGCTATTCCCAGTGTGGCTGTTGGTGGTACCTCTGTTCTTATGTTGCTCTGGGCTTCGGCACCGCATGTTCATTGCTTTGTTTTAGATGAAAATCGTGCTTGGCTTGTGATGTTCTTTCGAAAACTGTATCGACCGTTGTCATTCCAAGCCAAGTTTCGGTTGGGTTTGTTAAAAGTAAGCTTGAGCACGTGTTTGAATGATTTTCATTCGGGACTGTTGAGCAAGGGACCGGAGCAGAGTGCAGATGGGGATCATGGCCACCATCTTCGTCATCGTCGTCACCATAATATTCATGACTATCATTGGCTTTGGAGCTCAGGGCAGGTCGGAGTTCAGTGGAACTGGATCACATGCTAGGGTCCAAACCCTTAGCAACCGGACGCCCAACCAGCAATAGCCATGGAAGGGGGCGCAGCCGACCGCAAGAACAGAGGGGAGGGGCAGGGGAACCCACACCACAGGGAACCACAGGGGGAGAGGGGGCGATACCATGGGGTGGGGGGGGGGGCCTAGCAGCGCTGCACCATATATGCCTTATGTCATGATACTCAAGGTTCAGTATACCCCAAACCAGAACCCTAGAACCGTAGCCCAGCTACTAAGGCCTCTCTATCATCCCCCAGACTTCTGCACCGAGTCATCTTCTCCCTGTGCTTAGTAAGGAATGGGGGAATGGATTATGGGGACTATTATTGGGGAGTGTATAGGGACTGCTATAGGGATCCAGTCCCCCATTCCCTACTAAGCACCAGGGAGTCTTGTTGTAGCTTTTCCTGGTTATAGCGGCCAAAAAAGGCTCTTCTGTGGAGGGGTTTAGGGTCCCTGTGTTTAGGGCTCCTGGGGCCTGTCGTTCTTGGGCCTAGGATTCTTGCTTTCTTGGGCTTCTCGGTTTAGGGTTTAGGGTTTTGGGAAGAGGCTTCAGGTTGGGAGAAGCAATCTCAAACTTACGGCCCTGTTTGGCTATGTGTTCGAAGGACCGGCAGCAGGGTGACGGACCATGGCTGTTGATAGTGGGCTTCCGGTTCGAGGTTTCACCGTTTCAGGGTTCAGGATTCAGGCATTCTTATCTTAGGGCTCAGGGCCTGTACATTTGGGATCGTTGGACGAAGGCATCTCCAACAGTTGATCGGGTTACCATGGAGTTCCGTGTCCACAGCTGAAGAGTCACCCCAAGGTTCCATCAATGTATCCAAATAGTATATACTTTGGGCCCAAGGGAGTACTTTAAGGCCAAAGTACATACTGTTTGGGTACAGGGACCCTTAAACCCTAAACCCTATGATAGAACCCATATGGGACCCCTTAAAGGAAGGCTTAAAGGAACCCTTAAAGGATCCCTATTTGGGTACATGCACCCTTAGGGTCAGATGGCAGCATCCGTCCTTAAACCCCAACCCGAGCTCTTGTGTCCTCTTGTGTCCGAAGATCGGCCCTTGGCCCAAAACCGGAAGGCCTTCGATAGTATGAATGGGGTTATGGTTACCCGGTCGAGGGCTTATGGCTTTTAGCCACTGGGGTTGGCGATTTTGGAGTTGACAGTTGGGGGTTGAGGTATGGGAGTTTCCGAAGATTGGAGGTACCTGATTTTGGGGTCCTTACAATAAGGATCCTACTATCTAGGGTACTATATTAGGGTCCCCTATTTTCGGAAACTCCCACATTCCCTTGTAGGCTATATAACCCCCACATACTTCTACCATCGTTCACGTACAGTCCCACATTGCTAACCCATGATCACCATAATATGCCCTTGTAGACGCATACAACCTCCATAAAGTCCTATATAATTCGAGTATCATATATATTTATATATATCGCAGAACCCAAAAACTGAGTCCCTAATCCCTGAACCCTAAACCCTAAACCCCGCCGCGTCGCCCAGTAACATCGATCAAGACTCCATGCTCAAGCTTTGCGAGAGCAAGGGTCTGGTCTGCAAGAGGAAATCGACTGCTGCCGCTTCTTGTTGCAATTGGGAGGGGGGGAGGGTATGAGTTTGGGGTTTAGGCCTTGGGGCTTTACCTTAACCCTGAATAATTAAGCTACCTTTTTAGGGTTCCTTGATTTCCTTATATAATTCCTTAAAAAGGTAGGTTTTTCGGGGTTAAGGTAGGGTTTAGGGTTTGAGGTTCGAGTTTTGGCTTCAGAGGTTTGAAAGGGTTCAGGTTCAAGGCCGCAGACAGCATTGACAGGACTTGGTCAGGATTTAGGGGTTTAGGGTTTAGCGGTTTAGGGCTTAGGGTTTAGGGTTTAGGGTCTAGGGGTTTAGGGTTTAGGGGTTTAGGGCTTAGGGTTTAGGGCTTGGGGTTTAGGGGTTTAGGGGTTTAGGGTTTAGGGGTTTAGGGGTTTAGGGTTTAGAGGTTTAGGGTTTAGGGGTTTAGGGTTTAGGGGTTTAGGGTTTAGGGTTTCAGGATTCCAGTATCGTTTGTACGTTTTGCGAACCAGATTTCAGACTTCACCCGGGGCTCCGGATGACAGACAACTCCTGCATAACTACTCGGAAATGTTCATAAAGTTATGATTTTGGGCGTTTCAACTTGACCAAAGACGTTTCTTCAGGGGCTTCCGCCATCCCGAAGAGTGTAGTGACTTGAGCTCCGAAGCTCTTTCGAGATTTAGGGTTTTCGTTTAGAGCTAAGGATATAGGGTTATATGGGTTTAGGGTTTAGGGGTTTAGTGTTATATGGGTTTAGGGTTTAGGGTTATATGGGTTTAGGGTTATATGGGTTTAGGGTTTAGGGGTTTAGGGTTATATGGGTTTAGGGTTATATGGGTTTAGGGGTTTAGGGTTATATGGGTTTAGGGTTATATGGGTTTAGGGTTATATGGGTTTAGGGGTTTAGGGGTTTAGGGCCTCATGGCGATGTTACTGCAGTTGCCAGACACCCGCCCCCGAATCTCACAGTGTGTTTGTTCGTGCGCAGGACGGCCGCACAGAGCAGAACCCTGCGACCCTGAGCCCGAAAACCCCAAAAGCCCTGGCCCTAAACCTAAACCCTGTAGCCCCAAAGCTCTTACGGACATCAAATAAACCCTGAAACCCTAAACCCCTAAACCCATATAACCCTAAACCCCTAAACCCTGTAGCCCCAAACCTCTTACGGACATCATCTAAACCCTGAACCCCCAAACTCCCCGAAACCCCAAACCCTAAACTCGCACACCCCTTAATCCCTACACCCTAAGGCCCCTAAACCTCCAAAACCCTAACACATTATAGAACCCTTATACTCCTTGTACCTATACATGGGTAGTTCTCTGGTAGTTCTCTAAACCCAAAGGGCCCGAAATCCCCCCTAAACCTCCACAACCCTGAAGCCTAAACCAGTATAGATCCTGTATACATATATAGCTCCCAAACCTGCTAAACCCTAAGCCCCATATACTTCAAAAATACGGTTGATGATATCCTGCATTACCCATAGTAAGGAATATACCATAATTTAGTTTGAGGTCCTTAGGGTACTGCAGGATTTATATCATCAACCGCAGCACGCACCCAAAGACCTCCCACTTCAGTGTCAGAAGCCCTGGGCACGAAACTCCTAAATCCCCTGAAGCCCTACACCCGGAGACCGCGCACTTCAGCACCCTAAAGTACCCTTAGTAGTATAGGGCCCCAAATTAGGGGATCTACTTTCTAGATCCTTAAACCCTAAACCCTAGAAACAGGTCTGCGTCTGGAAGTGCTCCACTGCAGCTTGCGCTTCCATGGTCTAGAAAGGGGGGTGGGGGGGGGGGGGGCTTGGGGTTAAAGGTTCAGGATGGGTCTAGTGGGGCTTCGGGGTTTAGGGTTTAGGGTTTAGGGAGGGTGTAGGGTTTTTGGCTTCGGGGGTTTAGGATTTAGGATTTGGGGTGGGTTTGGGAGTGTTTGGAGTTTAACTCGTGATTCAGGGTTTCGGGCTTCATTAGGGGCTTCATTACCTTGCCCAATCATCACAGTGAGAAATGCAGTGAACTGCCATGACGTTACCCCCAGTCAGAAGGGAAGACGGACGGACATGCACACCCATCATCAGTAGCAATATCAACATTTGCATCAAAGTCACCACCACCATCACGATCACAGTCACTTTCGAAGTTACCATCTTCATCATGGCCGCAGTATCTTCTTGGTCGTGGGTGCAGCAGTACGTGCAGAGACATACGCCTCCATCCAGCCAAGATGACTTGAAGCAATCGTGCTTTGAAACATGTTTGCCAATTCTGAGCAACCGAGATGTGTTGACATCATGGATTCTCCGGTCATCGCTATGACATAGACGCTGACGAACACGGCATATGACTTGCATCATTGTTCAGGTGACCGCATTGCTCACATCGTCGGCATTTGTCCCCGCTGTGTTCCTTCACGAAAGTAGCCTTAGCAGCACTTGCGCCGTTACGCTTACGCATGCATGTCTCGTTGGTGCCTACCAACATGACACGGCTGACAATGATTCCATCACCTCAATTACCATAAGCCCTTCATGGAACCCCTTACAGGGGCCCTCAAAGGGGACCCCATTTATAGCAGCCCCTATAGGGCCCAGTTAAGGCGCCCTTAAGGGAACCGGTCAAAGAACCTTCAATGGAACTCTTGAAAGAACCCCTAAAGCTTTAAAGGAGCCCTTAAACCCTTAAAATGGTTCAAAACGGAACCCTAAAGCTTTAAAATCGCTCAGAAAGGAGCCCTAAAGCCTTAAGATGAAAGCCTTAACGGTACTCTACAACCTCAAAAGAAAGCCTTAAAGGAATTCAAAAAAAAGCCTCAAAACATAGCAACCCTGCGCCCTTCTAAACCCTAAAACCCCAAACCCTAAACCCTAAAACCCCGAACCCTGAAACCCCAAACCCTAAACCCTAAACGAAACCTTCAAGTCGCTCAGCCCTACGATCTCGAAGCGCTGGCGCTGAAGATCCTCGTGGCAGCCGGAGGAGGCGGCAAGAGACAGAACGCAGCGTTTGGGGTGTTGGGCCTTAAAGGGACTCCTTTAAGGGTTCCGTAGGGGTTCCTCTACAAGGGCTCTAATAAAAAGGGGCTCCTTTAAGGGTTCCATAAGGGTTCCTCTAAAGGGGCTCTCTTAAGGGTTTTATCAGGATTAGCTTTAAGGGTTGGATTTTGTTTGCGTTTAGGGTTGAGGGCTTTGGGTTTAGGGTTGAGGGCTGAGGGCTGTAGGGAGCAGAGCCTAATAGGGTCTAGGGGTTCAGGGTTGGGTTCGGGGTTCAGGGTTTGCAGAGCTTCTGGTTTGGCGTTTCGTTAAGTAAGGGCCCTGCTAAGGTTTTTGATAAGGGGGTACTAGATTCCGAGACGAGCTACTATGAAGGTGACTGCACGGCTTCTTTGCGGGGTTCCTACCAGGGGTTCTTTACATGTTTTACGGGGTACAGAGAGCCCAAAGTACGCCCGGAAATCAAGAGATGTGGCCTGAATCGGTTTATGGTTTAGGGTTTAGAAGGTGTTTCTCGGTGTATTGCTTCATTGAGGCATAATGGGCTCTCTGGCTGAGGCGAAGCAACCCTGAACAAGCCCTTTAGTATGTAACCAACATTTACAAGGGAGTTTCCGAAAATAGGGGATCGTAATATAGTACCCTAAATAGTAGGATCCTTATTATAAGGACCCCCAAAAAACTACCTCTAATTTTCGGAAACTCCCACAAGGCCATAGAACCTCTTGAAGAGAGCGGTCTCGGGACTTCGGTCTCATAGCGAAGCTTTGAGGGTGGAGGTGGAGTTTGTGGGCTTTGAGGGCTGTCAGTCGGAGGTTAAGCTTTAGGCTTCCTTCACTGGCTCCCTTAAGGACTTCCTTAAGGGTTTAGGGTTGAAGGGTTTCATGGGCTCGCACTAGTGCCTCAGGAATCACCAGCTCTACCCATTGTAGATCTAGACGAGTACAGCATCTCGAAGTCTCTGACTGCATGTGGGGGCTCAAGGACCCTAAACCTTTGGCAGCGTCATCCACTTGTCGACCTTTGCGCCTTCCTTTACGAGCAGGAAGAACATAGGCTTTAGGGTTCCTTCGCGAGGTCTTTGAGGGGTGCTGTGTATGAATACAAGAACTAGAGACACTTAAGGATTTAATGGTACGCTGTTAGGCAGCTAATCGGAGCATTCCACACGCCAAAGCGACTTAAACCCCAAATAAACCCTAAAGCCGAAGTAGCCCCAAACCATAAACCCTAAACCCTAAAAGCCCTCAACCCTAAACGCCCAAACCATCAGCTGCAAGGTGCCGCTGACAAAGCCAGCTCCACCGACCCCTTCGGCACTTGCACAAGCAACCTCGACTGCTGGGCTGGCGCCCCAGATAGCCAAAAAAAGGATATAAGCATAGGCATTTTACAGGGATATCCCTACCTTATTGGCTTCATTAAAAGTAAGGGGTTTATATGGGATATCCCTATCCTGATGTTTGCTTATGTGCTTTTTTGGGGGGGGGGCCTACCAGAGGTCCTGAAAATAACAATGAACGTGGTAGTAAGCAGAACGATAATCGTAGTGATGCTAAGATGAAGAATGTCAATAATGATAGCAGTAGAGTAACACTAGTAGTGAAGATTACTGCTAGCAATAGTATTACCTTGGGTATGGGAGTTTGAGAAAACAGCGTCTAGGGCTTAGGCACTTTTTGTTTCGGGGGTTTCCGGGATTGGGTTGCTTCAACCCTAAACCCCTAAACCCTTAAACTCTAAACCTTGAACCCCGTAAACCTTAACTTCAAGAACAAGTAGTTTTGTGCCAGGGATCAGCAGTCGGACTTCAGACTTCCAACCGGAGCGCCTATCATAAGTAGGCGCGTTCCGTTTTTGCGGTTTTGAAATGGTCTATCAGAGTGCCATGAGGCTGTTATAGGGCTTCTTTGGGTCTACAGGAGTCTAATTACAGATACCATCTATCGCATATTGCCACGTCATGACAAACATCAAGCTCGACTCTGTTTACAGAGTTAGGTGTATTATTAGGGAGACCCCTTAAAGGGTACCCCTTCTTAACCCACTTCTGGATCTCTTCAAAGGGACCTTATTGAGAGGGTCCATATCCCCAAGGGTCCCCCTAATCCTAACTCCCACTAGATCGCGAGTCCATGCTTCAAACTACCCTAAACCCTAAACCCTAAACCCTAACTCACAGATCTCGCTAGCCCTCAGTCCTCGGTCCCCAGAGCCTCCAAAACCCCTTAATTAAGGAATATACCTTAAATCATACTAGGGATCCTATTATAATTTCAGGTATATTCTTTAATTAAGGGGTTTTGGAGGCTCTGGGTCGTTACAACGTAAGTTCAACATTTGGGCGGTTGTCAAAATTAGGGTCCCTTTTTGGGTCCTTAGTATAATACGGCACCTATTATTTAGGGTTCCCAAAAATTAAAAAGGGACCCTAATTTTGAGAACCATCCATTTGTAAATTTCAGTGGTTTCCGCACTGAGCTTTGAAGGCTTGGTGTTGGACACAGCCCTGCATTTGGTTTGCTTGGGACTTTGATCCCATGGCGGATCCTCAACCCGAAACTCGAAACCCCTAAACCCTAAACCCAAGGGCCCTTTACTAGAGCCCTTATGGTCCCTAATAGTGGGTATTTGAACTCTCAACCCTAAACTGGAAATGCCTTCCAGCAGAAACTCTTCTGCGTTCCCCTCGTGCTGACAGGCACACCTTCAGAATCCTCCACAGCGAGGGTGTTTATCAGCAGAGGGTCCATCAGTGGTTCTAACACCTTGAAGTCCTAAACCCTAAACTGGCAACCGGCGGCAATGACAGCAACAAAGCTAGTTGTAGGCAACGACCGCTTTTATGACTAGGCAGGTTACTACTTACATATACAATTGAGTTCAGAACCACTCAGTTGGAGAACACCGAGTGCCTCGGGGACGATGAGGAGCGGTACTGCCAGTGCAAGGACCCCCCGCTTCAGGCTTCATCGAGTTCAGGATTTTAGGGGTTTAGGGTTTAGTGCTTTAGGGTTGAAGCGTTTCGGGCTTTACGGCTTCGAGTTTGATATTTTAAGAGTTTGGGCCAAGGTGTCCGCGGTTCCAGGATTCGGGCTGATCGTTTCGCGCCTGCAGGCCTCTACCCAGAACCCAGGCAGTGTGGCCTCTACAGCTTGGGGCTCCGGGCTTCTTAGGATTTCTCTCAGAATCGGAACAAGACAAACCCACGTCAAGTGATTTTTGTATTGATCCTTCAGCAAACCGGGGCTAAATTTCGAAAGAGTGGACAAAACGCCTGAAACTTGCGACTGCTGCGATTCGATCCGGTTTCCAGGGCTTGGGGTTTAGGTTTTAGGGTTTAGGGTTCAGGGTTTGCGGATTGGATTTTAGGGTTTAGTGATTAAAACCCTAAACCCTAAACCCTCAAGAAAGAAATAAATAGAAATTGCTTGTCATTGCTGGCGTTGAGCCCCCTAAACCGTCAATTTCAAGCCCAACCCAACCCAGAACCAGGGAAAACNAAACCCTAAACCCTCAAGAAAGAAATAAATAGAAATTGCTTGTCATTGCTGGCGTTGAGCCCCCTAAACCGTCAATTTCAAGCCCAACCCAACCCAGAACCAGGGAAAACCAAATTCAACTCAGTTTCCAGTCGCAAAACCCAACTTCAGAAAATCAGGTTCCAGCCCCAAGTTCAGCCCAGCCCCCAGCCCCCAGCCCCAGCCAACCCAGACCAGCGCCAGCGCCAGCCCCAAGCCCAGCCCCGGCCCCAGGTTGAGCCCCCTAACCAACCCAACCCAGAACCAAGGAAAACCAAACTCAAATCAGTTTCCAGTCACGTTGCAGTCACAAAACTCTTGCCCCCGCCACACCAGCCCAGCCCAGCCCCAGCCCCATCCCCCAGCCCCAGCCCCAGTTTCAGTCAGAAAACCTGGTCAAAACTTTTCGGTCAAAACGTTGCGGTCAAAACGTTTTTGGCACCCAAACCCTTAACAGTTTCTATAGACCGATTAAGCTTCATCAACAGCGCAACTCTCAGCGAAGCCCGCGGGGTCCAAGCGGCATCGAACCGCCAGGGCATCGCTGGAATTCGCGACCTTTGTTTATTGCAGGGGCTAAATAAATACCTATACTATTTTGGTGGTTCCTTTAAAGGGCTCCTTAAAGGGGTCTATATGGGATCTACAGGAGGGTTCTATACTATAGGGGCCTAAATGATTACCAATACTATTTTGGGGAGTCCTTATTGTATTTCTAGTATAATATACCCCAAAACCCTATTCCAACTATTAAGGCCCCCACATTATGGCCGCAGGCTAATGCTCATCGACATGGACTCCAACCTTCAGCAACGTCTGCAGCTGCGTTACAAACATGAGATCATGTGATCCGCCTCCTGCTGCTGCTACTGCGACCACTGTCAGTAGTCCTGCTGCTGCCACTGTTGCTATTCCTCCGCCGGCTTCTTCAGCGACTACATGTTTCGAAATCCTGAACCCTGCCCGTAAAACCCAAAACCCCACTTAAACCCGTTTCTCGTGGTCAAGACAACAGAGACATTGATTAATCAGACCTCGAAGCCCACAAACCACAGTGTCTCGGCGGACCCCACGATGCCTGCGCAGGAAAATCACTGCTCCTTGGACCGTTTAGGGTTCTGGGGCATTGTAGGGTTGCCATGGTTCGGGGTGGTGTAGGGTTTAGTGTGGCAGCTTGCTTTGTGATACAAAACAGGCAAACACGCAGAGCCTAGAGCCTGAAGAGCTTCAAGCACATGCGCTCAAAACCCAAAAGAATCTTAAGACTTCAAAGAGCTCCAAGAAGGTAATGTAGAAGCCTGAATCATTACCAAGACTATTTTTGAGGGTTTACTATTGCAATACTCGAACATACCTTACAAACCCTGTTCTGATTATGAAGGCTCCTTTTTTTGGTTTGAGGTTTTGTCTCTGGGGCTGGGTTTTTTTGGTGGTAGGGGTCCAAAAACCTAAGGAATGATCAAGAACAGATCACCAAACTAGGCATACAAAGGGTCAACTAAAAGGTAAAAGCTAGCATGACTCATCATCATTATTGTTACTGCTGTGTTTTATAATAGCACTTTTGCAACAATAGTACCAATTGTACTAGTACTGGAGCACAGTGCACACACGCACTTACGTACACATGCACCCACCCACCCACGCACGCACCCACCCACCCACACACACACACACACACACACACTTGGACACTCTCTCTCGGAGGAGTAGCTAGCTGTTTGTTACATTCTTAGGGCGTTCTAGGCTTGGCCCCTCGCCACGTCACTTGCAAAAGCACTTGCAATAACGATTGCAGGTACACAGATTGGCGTCCCAATCTGCTTCACAGGCAACTGATGAGCGTCTTTGTTAGTGCCGGTCTCATCAGTGCCCCCGGCACCCCCTGCATTACTTCGCGGTCGGAAACTCTTTGCTATCAGAGGTGTACACACACACGTACCCCGTTTTTCGGGGTAGTCTATTCAAACTCGCAAGGTACGCTGATTGAAGGAGGAGAGTATGTACACGTAGCTTCGGTCTGAGACCATTGAAAAGAAAGTTCAGCTGCAGCTTCAATGCTTTTCAGCTGTGTGAAATAAGGTTGATGAACCCCTCGGAGCTTGAGAAAGAAAGCTCTACGAGGTAAATACAACCTTTGGTTAGTAAGCGACTCACTGATTGTTTGCTTCAGACCATCTATGATGCCATCTGCGGGTACTTCAAATCGAATCGAGGTGATACCATCATCACGTCCTTCAATTGGAGTATCGTTGACCAAGATGAATCTGGTCTTCTCAGGTTGTGGAATGGCTTTGTTCGGACGAGGACCAACAGGTAATTGGTCTCCCGTTTGAGGTAGAGAGGCATCTTCAGCTTTACGCCGCATGACAGAAAGCTCTACAATGTGTGGGGGCGCAAAAGCTTGAGATTCAACGGAAACGTTTAAAAGTGACAAACGAATGGAAGTGGTGATCACTGACTCTCCATCTTTTTGTACATTACTGCACGCAAGTCTCAGACATGCTAAGAGTCTCATATCCAAAACGTAACGGGAAAGTTGAACCGACCGATGTGTAACACATCGGAAAAACATGCATTAATTGGGCCGAACTCTCAAAGGGCGAGACTTTCATGGGGAAGAAGATCGCTGTCTTTTTCGAGACGATGGAGAGGAATCGGACTCTCCTTGTGGTGTCGTCTCCTGGTGAGGTTGTTTTTTTGTCTGTCTTTCCACAGACGTTGAGACAGCCATTCTGTAGTGACTGGGAACCAGTTCTTCCGCCAGTGAAGGCCATCAAAAGTGGACCAGTAGTATCGCCACGTCAAAGGTTGTGAACGAGACCGAGAGATAGTTCGGTCCAGCATGATGCATTCATTCACTCACGAGCAAGAAACGGCCACTGGCAGAAAAAACTCGCCAAGTTAAAAGCTGGCTGAACTGGCAACCGGTCCTGATGTTTGACATTGTGCAGCATGAACCTTCGCTCATGTGCTGCTCAAAATTCGGTCAACGATCTGGTGAAACTTCTTCTTGTTGCTCCGGGTCGAGCTTGGAAGCACCTTGATAACATCAAGCATCAACTCCGCTCGATTGGTTCTCTTGTGATCGAGGCAGAGTTTACAAGTGGCTTTGAGACAGCAGTAGGGCTTATGCCACTTTGTCGACATAGCTTTAAAAGCCTGCTGTTTTTTGAAAGATGTAGCATCCGTGGTACTATATACGATTGCCCCGTCCTTGGGGTCAAAATGAGGCCTTTGAAGGAGGACCCGAGTTTTGTCCTTAAGGCGAAAAGCCGAAAGGTCGGTAGTCTTGGACTTCCTGACTTGAGGTTTGCGGGCAGCCTCATGAGAACTTGTCTGAGAATGCGAAGTTGAGGAAGATGAAAAAGAGCGAGCCGAAGAACACGACGAGCTACTTGTAAAAGAGCTTGAGGCTCGCTTGCGTTCTGAACGCTTGCGATGTTTGGCCATGGCTTGTGATGTGTAATCTGCTGACAGCCAGTGACTGAGCAAACGCGGATAGGACATGCATTCAGTTAACTCTGTGAGAGATTCAGCAGCATTCTTTTTCGCTGCGAAATCCTCTCCAAGGATTAATTAAAAACTGACGGTGCGTGCTTTTTTAAGAAGAACGCCAACCGCCCCAGGCTTCAGTGTCCTGGATAGCCCTCTGGCTAATCTTGTCGGCGATAGTATTCAGCATGGATCGAGCCGGAAAGTCTGCCGAATGTTGATCGGCGACTATAAAAATGTAATCGATCCGGGCAGCTGATTCTCTGATCGCCCATCTTTTGTCTTTTGAAACTGAGTGCACAGCTTGGTGCAATCGGCACATGGAATTTTCCAAGACTGTGTTGGCGGAGGGGCTTTTTGCGAAATTTCCGCCCATGTACCCACCAAACACGATGCCGGAGCTGTTTTTTGTGCTCCAGTTCAGATTGGCGGCCCATTCGATGAAGTTCTCGGTCCACCCAGTATTGGTGTGGCATCGACCGAAAAAGGACATCGACTCCTGATCTGGCCTTAGGCCAAGAGTCCAGGCAGCTGTGCGAATAACTCGCCCAGAGGCCAAAATACCTACTGATCCGGGTACATCCGAACAGTGGGCCCAGGCAAGGTGTGTCTGGCCTGGAGGCTCCGGTCCAGGAAAAGACTGAACTTCAAAGAAGTACCGTTTGCTCTTGCACCCTGGTACTTCGTAGCTTTTCGCCCCCGGCTTGAAATGATTTGCAACTCGAAGCTTTGCAGATATTAAAGCCCTGGCAAACGCGCGAAAAACCCCGCTGTTCATGGATTCTGGCTTTGGGGCTTCTTCGAAAAGAGATAGAAGCTCAAGGCAGACGTCATCAATCTCGCTGTGTGAGATGGTCGACCATGGTCTGCAGTGAGNAGAAGCTCAAGGCAGACGTCATCAATCTCGCTGTGTGAGATGGTCGACCATGGTCTGCAGTGAGCTAACACTGCTCGTTTCCGATCGCGAATTTCTCGCATTTCGGAGTGTTTAAAAATAAGCCAAGAATCGGCGAAAGGATTGTTGCGATAGTGCAACACGAAAAGCACATATGCCAGGAAGGGCGTGAGAGGGTTGGAAGTATCGAAAGTTTCGGTGCTCTCCGCCATGCCACTTTGTTGGAGCAATTCTGCTCCAGTGGCTTGGTGGGCATCAATGAAATGTTGCTCCTGATCCACATCAGCGGGCTGATCAGTGGATGTCTGAGCAGTTTTCTTCCGAAGCTCTTCGTCCAGCATCTCATCAGCTGTTTTTTCCACAGCTGGAGGCTTGTCTGTAGATGCTTTTCCAGGCTCCTGTTTCTTCTCCCGTTTCCGGGGTGTGGCCTTAGGCTCACGTTCCGGAGGATTATAGGGAGGAGTGACTGGAGCAACATTGTGCTTCGCTTTGGAAGCGGAGTCCGGATTTTTTGCCAGTTTTTCCTGTGCGGGGGTAGAGCTTGGCTTCGCCCCCGAAGATTGTGGATGTGGTTGTTGGCCTTGTTTCTCAGAAAGAAAACCAGGACGAGGTATTACTGGTCGAGGAGGTTGAGGTCTCCACGATCCGGGCGGACCAGAAGGCCACGTGGTTTGTGGCGGCCCGCTGCTAGCAAACCATACACCCGGAGGTACATCAGAGCCCGGGCTTGATTTTGGCGGTGACCGCTCCACAGGTGCGGACTTTGCTCGCACTGGAGGTTCGCCTCGATGTGGGGTTCTTGGACGAGGCGGTGGATGCCGTGCAAAAACAGGCCGAGAGCCGCGAAAAGGCGAAGCATCCGGTGCCACGTGCCAATCCCCAGGTGGACCAGCCGGAGCAGCCGTTGGTAACGGAGCTCTCAGTCGTGGTGCTGCAACAGGAGGTTGTTGTGCCTCCCCTCTTTGAGGGTCGTGCCTGCTGCGAGACCGATGCCGGTTGTGCCTTCTATGACGGTAGTGCCGGCGGGGAGAAAACTCCTCAGATCTGGCCCTGATGGCTTTTGGTCTGGAAGGTGGAGGTGCCGGGTTTGTGCCCTCGGGTGGAGGGGCTCCGGCATAGAAATTGAACACATACGACATAGCTGGAGTGGCAACGAACAGCTAGTGTACCCCAGTCTTGAAGCAGGAAATAGCGCTATGTACAAATTGGAACGGTGCAAGGTGTTGCAGATTTCTGCAGTGTCTTGACAGCAACTCTGAAAGAGACATATATGCTTTTTCATCTACGGTGACGTCCTTTGTCGAAGAAACGATGAAGCAGCTTTCTTTAAAAGTGGGACGTTATACCCGTAGGTCGTGTATGATCTGACCAAGGTCTGTACATCAGCTTCTGCCTGCTGAAATGGAAAAGCGATGCGGCTTGCCAGACAAATCCTGGCATAAGCGGCGGAATATTTGTGTGCATCAGTGCCTGCCGTACGAAACGGCCGAAACTGATGTCTGGCGGTGGGTAGTCTGTATTCAAGACTTCGAGTTCGAGGATTCAAAGTTGTCCCCAGAAACTCTCCGTCTGTCACCGCCTCGAGTTCCACTGGATGTCCATAGAAATATGGAGCCAAGAATTGTTGAAAGAACCATCGGCTGGATGTTGTATCCGAGCAGAGCACCAGTCGATTATCTACGTAACGAATGATATAGACCTGCGATGGCAGGGCTTCCAAAGCACCGCGATGCGAATCGTACCATTGCTGTTCTTTGTAAGAAACAGCGATGTTGGCGAGGGAAGGTGAAATCTGGTTGCCAATGGCTGAGCCTCTGGTCTGCTTAAAAATCCTTCCCATCTGAGTGAAAAAGGAGGTCTCCAGTGAAAGCTGACATATTCGTGACAGATCCTTCAGAAAAATTGTGCCCGTCTTCGATTTGTGGCACTTGTAGCTGCCTTGAAATATTCGAAGCTTTGGTTCAGAGGCACCGAGCTGTACAGTGAACTTGATCTTGTTGAATTCTGTAGACTGTAAGGCGGCATAGGAATCGATTAAATGATTTATGGTCTGCATAATTTGATCCGTGGGGAGACTTGTGAAAAAACCCACCAGATCCTGATTGAACTCCAGGAGTTCAATGTCTTCGTCGACGTTGGAGAGATACTGATGCAGTCCCTGGAAGATTTCAGGAAGGGACTGATGCCCGTAGCTGTTAGGGAAAACGACAGGTAACATCATGTTGAGGACGCTGCTGGCATCTTGGAAAAGTCGTCCAAACGTGAAGGACTTGTAAGAGATAATCGGCCGAGCCTTCAGGAAATTCTTCTTTTGTTTAAGAAGCAGGTAGGAACAGGGCAGCTTTGCTGCTTCCTGTACTCCCCACCGATATGGTTTCAGCCACGGTTTTTTCGTCATTGTGGCAAGAAAATCCTGTGCTTGATTGGGTGTCAGCAGCGAGCGAATGTACACTTCTTCGTCACCGAAGGTGTTCTTCAAAATCTTCCAGTAGAGTAGGGGACAGAAGATGTGCAAGTGGTTCGGAGCATGGTCTCGACCTTGCACAACAAATCCGGTCAAAACAGATTTGATGTACTTGATGTCGTCGAATGAAAGGGGTGTGCGACTGGAGATAGCATGTTGCGACCATTGGTCGCAAACGAAATTTCTCCACTCTTCGTAGTTCACATTCGGGACAGAATGGCGTCGGGCCCAACGTTGAACTTCAGCCCATGTTTCCTCGATATATGAGGACAAAGCAGGGTAAACCTGTGTCTTGGCACTGGTTCCCAGCAGAAAACGAAGTCTTTTGGAAACGTGCCAGGCATCGAGTGGCGAGGCCACATGCCACCGACCATCTTCAGGATGATTGACCCCTCCAATGTTGGGGTGCTGTTCTCGAAAAGAAGAGCATCGGCAAGGAGGTGGTGTGTCCCATGAAAATCCAGCCATCATCTCGTGATGGTTCGTCAGGAAGGTGCCCATCGAAGAGTGAGCAGCTGATACGACATGGCGAGGAGGGAGGTGAAACGGAATCAGAAAAGCCTTGACAGGAACTACTTTGCTTGTGAGCCACTTCGTGGTGGCGTTCCGGAAATCGTCGTGAGACAAAAGAGGTATCTTGATGGGTGTCGCTTTTGGTGGAGTGAGACCTCCTTTGAAAGTAAGAATTCGAGACAAGATGCTTTGCACCAAGCTCTTGGGAGGCTCTTCCAGGTTGTTTGACAGCCGGATAAGTGCATATATGTGGGGTATCGAGTACGAGCTTGATCGAAGTCTCCGTTGCAAATTAAAAGAAGCGAGGGACTTCTCTGCAAGCACTGTTAAAATCATCCAGGATGAATGCACTTCTTGTTTTTCCATGCTGTACAGGGACAATGCTCCCATCTTGTGCAGTCTTGCACGGAGCTTTCGGTGCAGTCTATTGCCCGGTGCACTGTATGACGAGGCAATTTGTCGAACAGACCGAGAGTAGTCCGGTCCCAACTTGGTGATCCGTTTTTTCAGGATGAACGGATAGTTCAAAGTTGGATTCCACTTCTGGATCAGAGTGGATTCCAGNGATCCGTTTTTTCAGGATGAACGGATAGTTCAAAGTTGGATTCCACTTCTGGATCAGAGTGGATTCCAGAGTTCGAATTTGTCTAGACGTGTTCATGGTAGCCAACGGTATGGCTATCAATGAGCCTAGACACTGATGTGACACTTGCCAATGGAGCATAAGCTCAGCATGGACCGGTTTAAAATCCAACAGTTGTCGAAGCTTGCGAAGTCGAGAATCTTGTCCCTTTTGTACAGGCACTGTTGTGGATCCGACATAAATGTCTGGTCCGATCCGAAACAGGGGCTCAATTTGAGCCGATGTGACAAGATATACAGCAAAAGGCTTATTAAAAAGATTGGTCAGATGTTTTGCCGAAATAAAGTTCTGACCTCGATATTCTTCAAAGGATTGAAGTCTTTGGCGCCATCGAGCCAGTTTTCATTGCCGGTTTGGCGAAGCAGGAGAACCAATACCGAAAACGCACACAAAACCCGAAAACCACATCGCCATGGCATGAATCCTGGCTCTGTGATGGCAGCTTGCAGACAGGTCTTCGACACCGTCAAAATGGATTGCAACACCTCACGGCATTGATTGTTCAAAGGTAGGTTCGTACCTTGATCTTCGAGTCAAGACGCCAAGGCACAAGCTGCCAAGACGATTTTGAGAAGATCGGGTTCTTTGGCCGTCGTCAGAAGGCGTACCGGGAAACCAAAATCAGCTGCACGTTGTGGCAGCGTGGCTCGTTCTTCTTCGGAAAAAGACTTGATTGTAGCAGAAGCTGATTTGCAGCTTTGCATGAGCTCTTCCATAAGCTTGGGGTTCAAATTTAAGTTGTGTATCCACTTAGATGTGGACTGAGGAACGGCAGAAACTGGAGCTTGGCTCTCAAGAACCTTGCTTGCTTCAAAATTCGGATCAAAAGCTTTCTCAAGGAGCGTCTGAGCTGGTTTTACCAGCTTCTGAGACGCGGGAGAAGAAGAAGCAATCGGCAGTCGCCGTTTTTTGTTATCAGACGTCGCGTCCTCCGCAGAGGGCCGTTTTTGACGGCGTCTTGACAGAAGAGCTGGTCGGGGCACTTTTTTGTGCTTGGACCAGTTGTTGCTCGAGTTCTTTGATGCGTTCCTGCGCATCGCACAACTCCTGTTGCTGGTATTGCTTGCAGTGGTTGTAAATGGATTCACAAAAGTGTTTCATCTTGGCACTTTTTTGTGCCGACTCACTCAATGATGAATCCGCTGTGAGGCCTTGTTGGTCACAGTACACCTGAGCAAACTGATCCAGGTCAGCTTTGCTTTCCCGGAACTTCTGCATAAGAAACGACATAAAGGTGGCTTCCTTGATGGAGCGAGCAAAAAGTATGCTGGCATACCTACCTTGAGCGAGTGAACGAAGAGCGAAGTTGTTCCAACCTTGCCAACAGAGCTCATGAAGCTTTAAAGAGGTGATGTCTCGTCCCGCCAGTTGGTGCCTTTGAGCCCAGCTTGACGCCTGTACTTGGCGAGGAAACTGCAATCCGTATACCTCATTTGTGTCGTAAAAATTACGATCACTGTGAAAGGTTTTTGGAAGACTGGTGTCGTGCTTGTCGGATGGTCCGTGTGGACTTCCGAAGTCTTTTGGCTTAGTCCAACTTGGAGGTGTGGCAGGGCTGGCGGCAGTTTGTTGCCCCCAGGTGCCTTGCTTCCATGCATCCCANTGCTTGTCGGATGGTCCGTGTGGACTTCCGAAGTCTTTTGGCTTAGTCCAACTTGGAGGTGTGGCAGGGCTGGCGGCAGTTTGTTGCCCCCAGGTGCCTTGCTTCCATGCATCCCATTCCTCCTGAGTCCAAGACATCAGGTCGGAAAAATGCGAAAGATTTCCGGAACGTCCAACAATTGTACGGAAGAGGAAAGCTGCAAGCCTTCAAGATGCACTCAAGATGCGATCAAGAAATATTCAAGATGCAATCAAGAAGTATTCAAGATGCATTCATGAATCAATCAAGGATGGACAATCAAGGTTGTCAGGAATCGATCAGGACTGGAAGCAATTCGGGATATTCCAGTCTGGATCTGAACGATATCACAAACATTCAAGCGGCTACGCCCGGCCCTTTGACAGAATGCCGGTCGGATACACACTTGGACACTCTCTCTCGAAGGAGTAGCTAGCTGTTTGTTACATTCTTAGGGGGTTCTCGGCTTGGCCCCTCGCCACGTCACTTGCAAAAGCACTTGCAATAACGATTGCAGGTACACAGATTGGCGTCCCAATCTGCTTCACAGGCAACTGATGAGCGTCTTTGTTTGTGCCGGTCTCATCAGTGCCCCCGGCACCCCCTGCATTACTTCGCGGTCGGAAACTCTTTGCTATCAGAGGTGTACACACACAGCAAGGCTGGTGAGCAGGGACGCTCTGGAGGGTCCGACACAGAATGCACAAACGTTCAGTGCATTTTGAGGTGGCGTGTGTATTAATGCACAAGGGGTTCCGGTAATGGTTCAAAAACGTGCACCGACGATTGCCACTACAACCTTGGGCCAATCGAGTCTTCCTGTTGCCACGACACATCGCCGGCGATTTCGCCGGGATTTAAAAGCGACGAATGTGCCAAACTTTTCGGATGCTTTCGGCTTGTGGCTTTGCGGCTTTTGAAAAGACATCTGTACATCAGGGGGGCACGTGTTCCATGTTGCAGGGTTGGAATGCGCCAGTCTGTGCTCCTGGGTTGCTTCCCAAACTCTTGCCGGGCCTTCCCAAACCATCCAAACCCATTCCTCTGCTTCAACACCCCTGCACCTCAAGCACCTAAGGTTCCCATACAGGGGTTTCGTCGGGCGAGGGAAGAAAAGAAAAAGCAATTAAAACATAATTCAACCCGAGCGGCGTGCTCGGAGGAGGTCTTTGCATTGAGTGAGTGGGAAGGCACAGGAAGCGGCTTTGCCTGCACGTTCTCTCCCAGCCCTTGGCGCGGCTTGGAGTTGGATGGAGGTGGCCCTAAATCCAGAAACCCCAAATCTCGCTCGAGTCTGGCTCAAATGCGCAGTGGAACATGAGCGCTTTACCCCGATCCTGTTCGACATCAATGCGAGAGATTTAGAGCATGTCTGAAAGCGAACGTGTTCATCCCAACTCTGTTCGAGATTTATGCGTTGCAAGCTAAGCTTTCAGTTGTTGCGGAATCGCCAGCATTCCACAGGCAACTTGAACACTCACAAGAGCCAAAGACGGAGCAGCCACCGAGCAAGAAGGTAGCGGGGGTTCCGAACATGTTCGGTTCCTGCATGCAAGCCAGAATGGCGGAAGAAGAAATCCAGGCCAGTCAAGATGCAAGCAGGCGGCTCACGCGAGCCTCGGGGTGGCGAACGCCAGTTAGGGCATGTACACAGATGGCAAGCTGTAGGCGAGGGAGGGGATTGAGATGTCAAGTGCGACAAGACAATAGAGAAGAAAGATGCAGCATATGTTTCGGCAGGATCGGGGCACATGGAAACACTCCGATTGGTACTGGCACGAAGCAAAGGAAGGCAGTGCTGCAAATTCCGGCATTGGCACCTCGTCTCATTCAACAACTTTGTACCTGTGAGCGTAGCCTGAAGAACATGAACGGAACAAGTGAAACGACGATGTGGCAGCGGATTTGACGAAGCTGGACCGCAACTGCTGCTCTTCGAGATTCCTGTACTTACGGTTGGGGTTTTGCATCTGGCACGGGGCTCGAGGTTAGGATTACGGGGTGCGGGAAGTATCCCGCCTGGCAGCGAGGAGATGTCGAAGATGTCGTTCCCGAGCGCCTTTTTCCCACGTGACCAGGCTCCTATGGCGATGGTTCGTGTACAAAGGGCAGGGACTACTGTATCTTTCGTGGCACCTTAGGGCCAGAGCACCTGCGGCCGTGTCTGAGTTAAAGTGCACAGCTGCAGATCTCAAGAGCTTGACTCTTGCAAGCCCCCCTGAGTGGAAGTCTCGCTGACTNCTTTCGTGGCACCTTAGGGCCAGAGCACCTGCGGCCGTGTCTGAGTTAAAGTGCACAGCTGCAGATCTCAAGAGCTTGACTCTTGCAAGCCCCCCTGAGTGGAAGTCTCGCTGACTTCACACACAGATCATGACACTCCAGCATTTTTAAGAGGGTCCATGCCTTTGGCCTTTCTCTTGCGACCCGAAAACATTTCCGGATCGTGGACGATACGCCACTGTTGTCCCAGTGCAATGAATCGTGCGAGCTGATGATCTTCCCCCCGCTTCGTGAGTGTGTTGGCGAGCTGAGCATCAGAATGAACCCGTCGGATGTGTAGGTTAGTGAGATTCTGGGCTTCTTTCGGGGCTAGGAGTTCTAGATCAATCTTCTTTGAGGCTCCTTTGGGGGTAATGTATGGCTTATCCACCCTATCATAGACATTCCTAAAACTCTTCTAACCAGGCTCTCTGGGTTGCTTGCAGGTGCCTGCCATCCGTTGAACTCGCCCCACGCGTACCTCAGGAGGTGGAGATTATCCTCGCCATCAATCGCTGCGCGGGCCTCGGCGCTGCCGGGAGAGCGGCAGACCCGATCTATCTTGCCGGATCTCCAGAACATCGGAGAGACCTTCGTGACCTCACCGTCCAGGATGCTTTTCGGAGCCATGCCTATCAGGATGCCCTCTGTAGAACTGCCATCATGACGATTCTGCGGACTTGCATCCACCCAAGCCAAACACAGTTGCTCTTCCTTGGGGAAAGCATGTATGCGCATGGGTACCTTGGCCTCTCTCCGAATCTCGTGCAGGAGCTTGTTGGCTTGATCCAAACTCTCAACTGTGCTGTTTGCCNACATGAGCGCTGTACTTGTAGCCCACTTGGCCGACATGCCAGCTCAAAGCGCCCAACAGACCTCTGAGCTGACTCTTTTCAGCGTCCGTAGTTGGAGCGTGTTTCTGTCGTCGGCGGTCCCTGCGGATGTTCAGCTCGGGAATGGACTCCACGTAGTGGAAAGATCCATCGTCGTTGCGGCTCACTGTCACGCCACATTGGCAGAAATTGTCCTCTTCCCATTCCTGCCATTCGAACTGCTTTTGTATGCGCTGTTGCAGATCGTCCCAGATCGGACNGAAAGATCCATCGTCGTTGCGGCTCACTGTCACGCCACATTGGCAGAAATTGTCCTCTTCCCATTCCTGCCATTCGAACTGCTTTTGTATGCGCTGTTGCAGATCGTCCCAGATCGGACACCCTTTTCGCCCTGCAAACAAGAAATCATCCACGTGACCACTTATCACGGAGATGACTTGTCCTTCCTGTTCGTACAGCCACGTGCACGGATCGCTCCGAAGTTGNTCCCAGATCGGACACCCTTTTCGCCCTGCAAACAAGAAATCATCCACGTGACCACTTATCACGGAGATGACTTGTCCTTCCTGTTCGTACAGCCACGTGCACGGATCGCTCCGAAGTTGACGATATCCGATGGAGTGAAGGAAGGTGTTCACCGTCTCAAACCACTCTATCGGGGCCTCAACTAGCCCATAACACGCCTTTCGAAGACGACAAACAGAGCCAGCTGGAAGACCCATGCTTTCACAGATCTCTGGGACTGGTAAGCAATGAAGCTCACGGTCATAAGCCCTTCCTTGTAAGAAGGCGCCCGAGACGTCCCCCTTCCAGCAGGTAAGCTGCTTCCATGAACAAAGCTGTAACAATAACTGCCTGGACGTCCTCGTCATAGTAGGGGCAAAGGTTGGCCTGCTGGAGTACTCTGGGTCCTGGAAGCCCAAGAGCACCGCTCTGGCTTTGGGCTTCTGCCCACCAGNCTGTAACAATAACTGCCTGGACGTCCTCGTCATAGTAGGGGCAAAGGTTGGCCTGCTGGAGTACTCTGGGTCCTGGAAGCCCAAGAGCACCGCTCTGGCTTTGGGCTTCTGCCCACCAGAGTCGTCGGTCTTGTAGGTGAGGACCCATCGCATGCGCACTGCCTGAGACTTGTCAGGTCGCATCTCTGGTGGTAAGGCCTCCAGGGCCCTAGCCGAGAGGAACTTCCGCACTTCTGCCGCCTTTGCTCCTTTGAACTTCTCCTTCTCCTCAGGAGTCATGTTCTTCTCGAACACCTCTACGTTTTTCTTCTTCAAGGATTTCGCAAAGTACTGACATGGGTCACGTAGGAATTGCTTCTGCTTGTTGGCGTTCACGGGGATCTCAAAGGCGATCTCCACGCAATAGTCTTCCTTCGACCAATTTGCATTCTCTGAGGAAGCCCAAAGACATCCGTGAACTTCATCCTGCCAAGGCCCCTCCCTTGGTAGCGCAAGAAGATCCTCTGACATCATACTGCTGTGTTCTCTCTCAGGAGGTGAAAGTCCGCTCCTCTGATGCTCTCTTGTTGTTGGAGACGTCCACGGTCGCTTTCTCCTCAATCGGTGAGCGGGAGCGGGAGACGCTGGGATGAGCTCCTCATCCTCGTCCTGCTCCACTTCCATATCCTCGGGATCGGCGTCATCTGGGGGAACTCCGTCTCCAGAAACGTCATCAAAATCATGAGGTCCCAAAGCGTCGGTAAGCCTTGTCATTGTCCACGGTCCTGCCGATTCCTTGACCGAAAGCTCGTGCACCAAGACTTCCCTCTCGGTGGCCATGCGAAGCTGTTCCACGGCAGCCTCGATGAGCTGCATGCCTCGCACGAGCCATACGCAGGGCCCTGGAGCTACGTGTCCTCCTTGAAGCTTGGTCTCCATGGCCAGAATTCGCGCGGGGCCTGCGTAAGCCCCCTTTCTGATGCCACCAGTGCTTCCTTGCCTGGCACGCCCCTGCAACCTCCAGAAATACACGAGATCACCGGGAGTATAGATGTCGTAATTCCTGGCCTTGGAGTTTCGTGCACGCGAAGCTTCTCACGATACTGCCAGTCTACGAATGCCTTCTCGCTGATCTGACGGAGTTTATCCGATCTGTGGAAAGCATGTTCTGGTTGATGAAGTAAGCTACCCGGGAGACGCTCGACATNTCTCGGTGGCCATGCGAAGCTGTTCCACGGCAGCCTTGATGAGCCGCATGCCTCGCACGAGCCATACGCAGGACCCTGGAGCTACGTGTCCTCCTTGAAGCTTGGTCTCCATGGCCAGAATTCGCGCGGGGCCTGCGTAAGCCCCCTTTCTGATGCCACCAGTGCTTCCTTGCCTGGCACGCCCCTGCAACCACGAGATCACCGGGAGTATAGATGTCGTAATTCCTGGCCTTGGATTTTCGTGCACGCGAAAGCTTCTCACGATACTGCCAGTCTACGAATGCCTTCTCGCTGATCTGACGGAGTTTATCCGATCTGTGGAAAGCATGTTCTGGTTGATGAAGTAAGCTACCCGGNAAGCTTCTCACGATACTGCCAGTCTACGAATGCCTTCTCGCTGATCTGACGGAGTTTATCCGATCTGTGGAAAGCATGTTCTGGTTGATGAAGTAAGCTACCCGGGAGACGCTCGACATCTGGAGTGAACATCCGGTCCTCGTAGTCTGGCGCTCGTCCTAACATCCACTGAAAGGGAGAGTAGCCTCTTACGGGTTCGCGCTGGTTCCATGTGCGGATTGCCTGTGCAAGGAGAGCTTCGTGAGAGGCTTGGGGCTCTTCGAGCGAGGCCTTTGTCATGAGCTCTTTCACCCACTGAATGGACCGTTCAACGACACTGACCTTCCAGTGAGCATCTGCGGGGATGTTGTCTGTTTCCACGCCCAAGGCCTGGAAGTGCTGATCCAGCTCCTTGGATCTGCAAGCTCCGTCTGGGTCTGCCCTGAGAAGCTCAGGAACGCCAAAGCATGGTTCCCATAACTCATGGAAAGTGTTAATGATGGTCTTAGCCGTAAGATGACCCCCACCATCATTTCGGAACACACGCCCCATGGCAAAACGACTAGCCTCATCAATGAGCATCACAAACTGACACTTGTTTCGGCTGTCACCCTCGTTAGGCGCCCACCAAGCAGCATCCATTTGAACAACTNTTCGGAACACACGCCCCATGGCAAAACGACTAGCCTCATCAATGAGCATCACAAACTGACACTTGTTTCGGCTGTCACCCTCGTTAGGCGCCCACCAAGCAGCATCCATTTGAACAACTCTGCCTCGCTCAGTGCTCACTTCGAGGTTAGCGAGTCGTCTTGGAGCAGGCCTCTTTCTTTCTTCACAAGTGCTGCAGCGAAACTCCCTCGCCAACTGTATGACGCGGGGGTCAGCTTTACGGTGTTCTAAGCTCCTAATCAAACTTTCGTAGCTGCCGTGACCCGTGGCTCTATGCAGATGGTGAAGCTGTTTAAGAACCCTTTCCTTGTCTTCTGACGAAAACGGCGCGAAATCTTCCAACTTGTCCCCTTCCTTAGCCTCAGCCTGGCCTTGATCTCTACTCATCCCCGAAGCCACAAAACAACCCGGAATCTCCAAACACCTAGGGCACAACAACCCTGAACCTGAATTCCGAAATCTCCTACACTGACACTGATCCCACNACAACCCGGAATCTCCAAACACCTAGGGCACAACAACCCTGAACCTGAATTCCGAAATCTCCTACACTGACACTGATCCCACGAAACGTCCTGAAGTTCCTGAAGTTCTCGTTGCCGCTATGCCAAGCTGGCCTTGCTGGCAATGAACTGATCATCTCGCAGCATATGGAAGATTACTCGTTTTGCAAACTCGGGGCTGTAGTATGACGTAGATTTCAGGGCTTTTCCTAGACTGACCACAGGCTTGTCTCTACACTCGGGAGAAGGACAAGGACAATGGATATTGCGAGCAAAGCTTGGGGAAGTACTCTCGATCCGCCACTCGTGTCCTAAAAGCTTGTTACTCTCAGGACATCTAAGA